>JADBHU010000151.1:0-123227 GCA_017140155.1 Fusarium devonianum | reverse complement strand
TTCCTCCACCACGACCGCCCATCTTCCTCCCGCCCCTCTGGCCGCCCTTGTTGTCGAACCTCTCAAACAACCTCTCTTCCCCAAATGCTCCCTCACCAAACCTCATGAAGTTGACGAGGCCGCGGTCCACAATCGCGACCAGCACGTTGCGGTGCCCGTGCTTTAGGCGCTGATACATTCGCCCGGGCCCTTTCCAAGCTTCCTTGATGGGCGGGTCGTAAGGCGTCGACTCGAGGAGGGCTTCAATCTCCTCGAGCGTAGGCACGCATGTGTCGCCGGCGTCGACTACTGCGATGCGGAAGTCGGGCGGTGGCGGATTCTTCTTTGAGAACGGAACACCGCCTGATTTCCACACATGGAACAACACCCGGTAGGGGTCTTGTGGAGGGTGTATTGTGGGAGGCGTAGGTAGCGGCTTGTGGCGGGGGAGGAGAGCGAGTTGATCGTAGATGGGCCTGTAGGCACGGTAGAGACCCGGTTGCACGAGAGGTCCAAAGGGTTTCTGCCTCGGAGATGAGTCGGAGCTGCTGAAAAACGAGAATAGCCATTGCCACAACGTCTTTGAGGAGGTTACCGGAGAGGGTGCCTCGTAAGGCGGCGCGCGGAGAACGTAGAAGCCTGCTCGTTTTAGGTGGGAGTAGACCTGATATTGCGGTAGTGTGATCTTGCCCCTCTCGTTTTGCTCGCCGATGAAGAGGGAATATGCTGCCTCGAGACTCAGCGGTAGTCCAGCATCGTAGTCGTCTGGTCCCATATCCGTCCTCGCTGTTCCGTCAGCACTGGGAAGTAGCTCCTCCAGCTCTCGGCTCGGCCACCAGAGATCCACGGTTCCTCTCTCGACCAGATATATGGCTTCTTCGGGCAGAAGCCAGAGTCTGCCAGTACCCAGGCGCTCAATCTTGCCAGGCACAGCTCGCCCAATGTCCTTTTGCCAGCTGCCTCGCTCGTGCTCAATCATGACGACCCTGTCCCGCAGCCAAAGGCCCTCATGCTCGCCAGCTTGTTCTGTCTCCTCCCACCAGTCTGGAAAGCACCAGCCTCGCACCCAAGCCTCTTCGCGATGTATCCTTGTATAGCCCAGCACGTTGTCCATGACATTGCGACTCGCCTCGAGGAGACCATCCTGCGCCCGGGTTCCATGTGACTCGAAATCCTTCTCGCCCTTGCGAATGGCCTTACTTGAAACGCCAATTTTGTCAAACATGGAGAGGAAAAGCTTGTAGTCAGGCGCATCGTCTTCGGCATCTTCTGTGGCAGCGCCATTGGCGGCATTCATTGGCGTGGGAGCGGCATTGGGGTTATCGTCATCGTCGAATGCCATATTTGGGCCCAGGTGGGTTAAAATTGTCGATATTCGCCGGACCGAGTCGCCTAAGCCCAAGTATTGGGATGGAAATAGCTTGGTGCGTGCTGAGCCTGCCTTGGTGTCGATATTCCCGTAAAGAATAGATGTGTTGCTGGAGAATAATTCTATGCAAGGCTTGCAAGGCTGCGAAGCCGTTCTCGCGTATTTCGAATACAGTTTAGACATTTTCAAATCACCGAGCTACATAAGAATAATAAGATAGGAAGAACTAAACAAGAATCATCGCTAACTTGGCCGAGTGGTTAAGGCGCTGTGTTTAGGTTATCATCTGAAACCAAACCCGCAGTGGGAAACCGCGGAGGTTCGAACCCTCCAGTTAGCATCAGCGATTCATTCAATTTTTGGCCCTCTGCCAGTCAGTTTAATACTGACTGCAAGGTTGGCAATATCTTTTTTGCATTGCAAGACTACATTCACCGCTGAACAGTCTTTTTACCAGTACTGCGCAAACTTCAAAACGAACAGTCAGTGAGATGAGCCAACAGGATGAATTATACACACCCTCCTGCAAGTGAAGCGCCGTGAGTGAGGCAGCGATCTGCTTTAGTAATGCTCGGCTTGCGCAAAGCATTTGTGTTGATATTACCCATGAGCCCAATGAACAATTATTCTTTGTACGTACTTATATATAATGGAGCCTGACCTACCTCAGCTGCCGTTTCGTTCCTTTCCTCATATATCACATCCTAAGCCTCGATGACAATGCTCGTTCATCAAACAAATCATCATTTATCTTACCGCTACATATCAGTACCTATCTACTGAGTATTTGCTGCTGTGCACTTGCCCACTGCCTGTGCCCATATGTACCTTTCTGAACCCCCCCAAAACGCCTTGAACTATGCCCGGTATTACAAGATCCCCATCCTGCCTTCGCCAATCCCCTTCAAAATGCAAACGCCCCTGGGTATACATCAACTGGCGGGCCGTCCCCGGCCAGCCCTCGCTCCTCATCTCCGTGTAGCAATCTGCTGCGCTATCGGCGTGATAACAGCCCCGGATGTCGAGAATCTGTGAAGCTCGGCGCCGCGAAACCCTGGCGAAGAGGGTTGTTCTCCCAGCATGACACTGCCGTAGCGACATGCGGGCGCCGCAAGCGCTTCTTTCGTCATCGCATCAACGCGGCGCGCACGGCATGTGTGGAAGCTGCTTAATGTGACCATCCTGAACTTTGGTCGGTCCATCACTCAATGAATGGCTTTTTCTGTCCGCCCACCATGCAAAGTCCCAAAGCTCGTAATGAGTCGCGGTCGTTGGCTAGAATGATGGATCGTGCGGGGAGCATGGGGTTGTTGGGGTCGACGTGCGATGCGTCCTTGGCGGACTGCTCGATAGCATCCATCTCCTCCTTGCAGCCTTGTTGGTCAAGAGGGCAGATGACAATCGGTTGCCGTAGTGTCACGTCGCGAGCGCCGCTCAAATTGACCTGTACATGTTAGCAGAAACGGAGTGGAGAGTCGGGCTTCGTACCTTTATATTAACATAGAACTCGATTTTGTATAGTGTCGAAGTGGTGGTAAAAGATGTAACCTCATAGAGGGGGAACTGTGGTTTCCCTCGCTTGATGATGCCCTCTTGATCGCGCAGATCCTTGGAAGGGAATACCAGGCCAACGTTGGTGGCATATCCAGCCTCGGGCATCTTTGTCTTGACCACTTGGACCTGCCTGGAGATTTTATTAATCTTCTTGGAGGGTTCGTCGCCTTCGGGATTGTATGTAATCTCTTCCTCGACGGTCAAGGTAATCTTGTCAATCGTCACGCGCTTCGCCTTACTTAGCCAGTCTGCGTTGGGTGACAACTTGATATATACTGTAATGGGGTCGTTGGGGCCGTAGCTCCAGCGTGGGAGGTTGATGCCGAGGTGGACAATGTTGTCGTTTGTGACGAGCTTGGATTCGGGCTTGTTGTACATGCCAAAGGTGGAGAGGGTGTCGTAGCGTTGTAGTGGGATAGGGAAGCTGTATTTGTACTGGTTGCTGTGACCCTGTTGCACCGTGACGACGAGCTCGTAGTATGTTTCGGCGGTTCGACTGGGGAGTTGTAGGGATGCTGGGGGTATGCGTCGGTTCGTCTCCTCTCCGCCGCGGCCGTAGGGAATGAAGAGGACAAACGGGAGATCCATGGCGACGACCTTTTCGGCTTCCTTGCCCGATGCGCAGCGGAAGAGGAGCTGCTCCTTGCCGACGACATCTGCTGTTTCTCTTCGGGGGGCGCCCAGGTGTCGTTTCGTGATGCTGTCAGCGTCGGGGTGGATAGTCTCTCGGCGTTGCAGACATATTCGAACCAGGGAGACTGGCACGGGCATGGAATAGCCCTGACCGGGGCGAACTTCGACTTTTCCTTCGATGCGCGGCTATAGAGAAGTTGAGCCTCATGTCAGCATGAAAACGTGGAGCAAACATCAGCAGGGCGCAAACACCAAGGGACAAGGTGCGTAAGCAGAGATGGGCGCCTTTGACATACCAGGGTCGCTGAGATGCCTGGGTAGCCCACGAGGAAGCTGCTGTTGGGAGGGCCAGACACCCTCACGCTCGCTGGACCAGACATGATAGCGTTGTGTTGTTGCAGCGAGAGGGTAGGCGGCATTGGCGTGGGCCAGGTTGGAGCGGCGGTGTTGACCGAGTGGGGGGAGATGACGGCGACGAAGCGGAAGCGGAGCGGAAGCGTGAGCAGCTGGCTGAGCCCCCCGAGGGCGACGAGAGCGTCAGGCCACGCCTGCCAGAGCCTGAGTGGGAGTCGGAATAGGCTCAGATGCTTGTATATTCGTCGACGCGGGCCGTTGTCAATCGGTTCGAACTGTCAAGGCTGCGCTCGCTCGCTGGCTGTGCTAGCGAGCTTGCTTGCGATGTGCGGGCACGGGGCAGTGCGGTCGGCGTCGCCAAGGCGGAGGTGGGGTATTGATTGGTATTGGCCGTGATCGAATTTGGGCACCTTTAGTTTGGAATCCCAAATCAAGACAGACGTCGGATTGACCAGGAAACCGTTAATCAACAGAAGGTTGGCGCTGGCATCACGAGGGAAGGTTGAGAAACAGGCGACAGAGGTAGTTAGCTGGGAGACGATTAAGACCGACTCCCCGACGAAGCACGCGCAGTTGAGGCTCTGGGTGGAGATGAGGAGATGTGATGACAACAACTTCCAGGCTCTGCCAAGTGTACCGACGGGCAAAAAACAAGAGTCGCACACGCCTAAGCAATAACCGTCTCGGCGTGTTGATCAAGCAAAGAGGCTCAGGAGCAGTTGCTCGTGTGCAGGTTAGGTAAGGTACGGTAAGGTAAGGTAGTCAGTTGTTTAGTCGGTTACTGTCTAATGATAACTGGGGAAAGGTTCGTTCAGCTTCCATAAACACATCTCGCGCATGCGTTTGGTAAGCGGCCTCGGCGTCTCAAACCCAAGCCTGTCTTGTCGCCTGCATGGCCTAGCAACAGGCCCTGGTGCAAAGTTGCTTATGCGGAAATTAGCTCAGCATGTCTACCAGCTGCAGCGCAAACGGCGAAACCGTTGGAAGTGTCGCTGGGCCTATCCGGACGTGGAACAGAGTTTCTCAAAACTTGGAAGCATAAACAACCTTGGCTGTCCCGTACGTAGACTATTGAGTCTACTGTTGCTGCGGCACCAGCTTACTTTTGCCGCCGCCTTGATCCCTGGTGTCAAGTTGATGAGGCCCTCGCCTCAATGGCTACCTTAGCCTGGTTTCAAGGATCCAATTCTTGGTCCACAAAGACTGTGAGTCCTTCACTCCATGTTCCTTGCCCGTGTCAGACAGAGGCTAGGATAGCCAGATTTGAACCGCGTCAACATCTGTAAGCATTGACCATTGGCCAGGCCGTGGCGCTCCTGGCGGGGAGAAAAGATGACATCCCCCCACTGTCGCAGATCCAGATCAGCCCCAGCCCTGGAGCTAGCGCGGTAGCTCTCAAACGTCGTGATGGACATCCACCTAGCCACTGTGGCTGATGCTCATTCCAACCCAATCCCTGTTAGCATCTCTACTACAACAAGGCCGAGACTTGGACTGGAGGAGCCTGCTTCTTCTGGTCAATGATCAGTATTGTCAGGGTAGCCTCTGAGTTGGTGGTCTCAGTGTGTAGCTCCGCCTCTCTGAGATGCACCCGGGAAGTGGAAGACTGCAGCCTCTGTCGAACCGGAGCGAAGCTCGCATGGCATGGATGCCTGCCTCATGCTTCGACGAGCAAATGGCTGATTTTCGTTCCTACATTTAGCATCATCAGGACGACAATGACAGCCAACAACCCCGGGTTTCTGTTGAGAAATGCACTGTGCCAGGACCAATAGTTTTCGCAGCTGAACTCGAACACCCTTGGATTTTTTACCGCACTATCTACCAACTAATCCCTTTCCGCGCAGATCCATGCTCACAACCTACTCAGCAGACACCTTGCTAGAGACGCAGCTCTTACCGCGATCAGCTCACGCCCTTCTCCTCTTTAGTTTTGATGGACTCTCTGGGACCGCTCTCTTGACCCGCTGCTTCAAGGTCTGGGGCTTGGAAGTCTCACGCGGCTCTAACCAGAGCTCCTGGGGATCTGGACCACCCACGATGGTCAAGGTACTTGCGCCAGGGTGATGCTTGACGTCGGCATCAAAAACTCGTATATCCTCCTGTCTATGATCGAAGACGACTCTAGGTCGTTCCTTCAACTCATCCACCTGCGTTGGGCGCCGTACAAACTTTGCCATTCTGTGCCGTTCCCAGCGACGCTGGCCTGGCATACGATCTGCCCCGAGCACATCTCGACGGTCTTCGCCAAACCAGAGCGTCATACCTGGGGCACCCGCATAGTAGCATACCTGAAAGGGCAGCAAGCCCGACAAGCGTACCTCCTTTGAGCTCTTCTGCCTCCTGGCCAACGCCAGTTCGCTCACGTCTTCGCCGCGTTGTCGACGCAGTTCAAGCTCCGCCTCGCTTAGTGGCTTGCTTTTGTCCGTCGCCGACTCGACCAACACCATTACGGGCACGATGCCACCCACCTCGTGACGGTCGTTTGGCCACACCGGGTCGTCGCCCACAAGCGACGCACCGTCATGGCGGCAGACATCGACGCGCATCTCGTAGATTGCGGCACGTGTTTCGCCGTTGGCAGTCTTGACAGTGACAGTCGTCTGGGGTGGGTACGCGTTACGATCAATGCCGAGGATATCCAGGTCTGTGCTGTACAAGCAAGGATGACTGGCGCCGCTGTCAAGCTGCATCAGGAAGAAGCATCGCGGCCCGCGAACGTCGTCCTCGACATAGCATGTATCCCTTGGCTGCTGGGGAGGACCTTTTCTGGAACGAGGCTTGTATAGCAGGACCTTGCCGGTGTCAGTGCTGCCTGGTCGCGTTGTCCCCATGCTCAGCAGACTGGTTAGACGGCTATGGAAGCCTCTCACGCGACGGAAACCCATGGTGATATCCAAAGCATGGTGCAGACCACCGCTCAGCTTACTCCCGTCCTTCGCCGGCTGAGCCCACGTCGCCGCCATGAGTTGGTCTGGCTGCGAGTCGAACCTCGGTGCCAGTGGCGGCTCGAACCAGAGCCATCCCTCGCCGTGTTCGTTGCAGTAGCGGTTGAGCCTCTCTTCTCGATCCTGTGTGGAGGCGTCATAAGATGGACAAAAGTCGACGATATGCCCAGCATATAACAGAGTCCATTTATCCCAGCACTGGATACTCCCGTCTCGGTAAGCTTGGATGGCAGCCCGAATATTGGGTTCGCCAGCTGAGCCCGGATCTTGATCCACAGTGTCCTCGAGGACCTTAATGCGCTCTTGAATTCGTTCTCGCCTGGTCGATTCGAGTTCATTACTGGACGAAAATTAGCCATGGTGCAGCTGTAGAGTCACTTTGTCTTACATTGGGGTCGCATTCTCGTCGCATTCCTCCATCTCATTGAGCTTATGCCTGGCCTTTTCCAGCTGTTTCTCGAACCCTGACAAATCTACAAGCGGCTGAGTCTCACGAGCATTGTCCAGTATGGCTTCCCATTGTAAAACCGATCGCTCTGCTTCTTCTAAGCGACTCAAGTTATCTCCGAGTGATGCACCGACAGCCAAAGGTGGTTTCCAGCCGTCTGGTACTGATGGCCGGGCCCGTTTTGCGACAGGAGACGGCGCAGCGAACGGCTGTTCAATTCCAGTCTTGCTTGTTTCTTGGAACGGTTGTTCCTCTTCAGGCTTCTTCCGCTTGCGTCCTATCGGGGTGGAATCTCCCCCGGTTTTGCAGTCGTCGGGCTCTCCGCTGGAAGGACTTGCGAGCTCTTTTCCCAGGAGCCGCTGGCTTCGCCTGAGCCCAAGATTGATCTCTCGGTTTGCCGCGCTCCTCCCTGGGCGCCATGCCTCGGCGGGAGCAGGCGACTGTTGCGGGCGAGTTTTCTGCGCACGTTGGTGCTTGAGAACATCGCCTTTGGAACTTGTACCTTCAACTTCAGGCTTTGGTGAGTCGACCTTGCTTTGACCCATCGTTGCTCAATATATCATTTCGCTGCGACCAGAACTGCTCCCCCATAATGACGATCAACGAGTTTTACAAGATCAACCTCGAGACGCAGGCGATGCGCATTCTGCCCGTTCTTTGTTCGTGTTGCCCATGAGGACCGTTACCATCTTTAGATTGTGGCGCTGTGCTGGTGACAAAGAAACACTCAATTGCTACTACTGCCTAGTATCTCGAATTGCTCTGAATGGGATTTGTGCGCCATTGAATGTGCGGCTTCCCCGGTTTCTTTGTCATGTCCATTGTGAATAGCGTCTCTCGGCGTCAATGCTTCAAGTCATTCGGCAATGGCATTTCTGAGCCCCGTGCGTGCTGCAGGGCGAGAGCCTTTGTGCTTGTTGCGGATGCGGACTGCTCTAGGTCTAGATTTGTTTCCAAGTATCTGCATTCTTTATTTGCCCACGTCCCCTGGACTGTCAGAATTTCTCTTTGTGTCTTCTAATCAAATCTCAACTCTAACTTCATTACTATCACTCTACCTCGTCCTTACAACCATCTCAGCCGTGTGCCTCTTTTGTAACTACCACGAACTTATCCACGTCATGTCAGAGCCGATGGATGAGGAAACAGCTCGTTTAGAGGCTGGACAGCATCAGAATGCGCAGCCGGAAGTCGTCGCGTCAGCGTCTGGAGAGTCGCTCACTTCTCGACGGGAAGACAAGAAACTGATGGGTAAGTTGACGACGAAGAATATTACCTATGTTGCTAAGATTCTCCAGAAACAATCGCCATGACGTTCCATTTTGATTTCACAAGTCTTCCACCTGATGCCCAACAAGTCTACCTGCGCTTCCAGCGAGACAACAACTTTCCTATGTTCGCTGCTGAACTTCGCCATTTACTCAGTGACCACATACTGGACGACTTTCTCATGGGATCACCTGCTTTTCTGTGCGCTGCCGCGAAACTATTCGGCGAGAGGTATCCCCAACTTCATCTCCAAGAGCTCTGCGAAGGTGTGTTCATCAAGGTCGGGAATAGTGATCGTTCATCTCACATAGGGTACAGCAAGAGGTCTTAATGACGATGACGAAGCTGTAAAAGAGCAGCCTCCCGCGAGCTTTGGCAGGACGTATAAGCCAAGGCGACGTGCCAAAAGGGCATCTCGACGCAAAAACCAGACAAGACAGGCTGACGAGGCCGTAGAAGGTAGGCGTTCGCAAGTACTTTTCGTAAGCTTTGCTAACTGGATTGACAGAAGTCGCATCTGCAAGACTCTCGAGAACCATGACCGTCGGCTCACGTGTTCGCCAGCGAGAAGCACGAAGAACACAAATACAGGATTGGGTTCAGACAGCACAGTCCATCCCAATTCATTCAGCGGCAGGCCCATCAAATACAACTCCAGACATGAGCGCCAGAGCCGGGTCACCTCAAGCTTCAAAAGCTGCGGGGAGCAAAGGGGCCGAGCCCGCCACTGGAAAGAAGCCACTTATACCTGGGTTCGTAATCAGCACTCGTACACGTCCGCCGTTGGCGCCTCCGGGTGACAATGAGCAGCACGGCGTTCCTCATGACCGGCAAAGTCTAAAAGCTGATGTTGATGTCCCCAGAAATACACAGTCCCGACAAGAGTACAACCAGGCTTGGCTCAGAGACTTCCTCAGCCAGCGAAGCGCCACTAAAGGCGACTACTTGCTTCACCCCTACAAGGGCTGGAAGATTGAGCCTCCCAAGGCCCAGCTCAGACGAGCCAGGAACTTCCTTGCTGACGAGGATACCGACCGCACCCTCGACTGGGGACGCAAGTTTGCTGAGCTTGCAGAGTACTTCTCTTATCTGCTGCACAACTATCAGGGTGAGGACTGGGGCCCGGATCTGCACGAGGCCATTGGCATGCTTCACACGCATTGGGTCTTTGAGCAGTATCACTACGGCAAGCCCAAGTTGAACTTGAAGTTTCGCGATGTCTGGCCAGAGGAGAGCAAGAGATTGCCGCGACTCCCCGGCGGCGAGATCTTCATTGGGGGACGAGATGGTCCAGAGGAAGATCCCATGGGCGAGAGAAGGCTACTCTTCAACAAGATACGCCCTGTTCATGATATCCACTACGAGATGCCGCCAAATGTTCTGCAGCCTCACATCAAGCAATATGGACTGCATGCCCGACAGTTCTGGGCACGTTCGTATTTGACCGAGCCTCAGAATAGGTACTTCAACATGGTCGAGTGCGAGAACCAAGCCTTTGAGAAGTGCATCTTCAAGAACATGCAGACCACTTGCGCTCAACTCCAAGAATGCGCGTCTCAGCCCAATCCTCCACTCGTCCGCGGCAAAGACGTCGACAGCCAAGGTAAACCTGACACCAGTTCGCTCCGTCAGTTTGCAAAGTTCCGCGGGACTCGTCGTGCAGCCTTGCAACAGGCCCTGAACCAGTTCGACAACTCTGAGAACCGCTCCGTCAGCAGCGTATGGCGCACTCTCGTCCTCCCTCTGCCCAAGGTGCCAGAAGAACCAGACGCAGGCATTATCTTCCCCATTATGCAGGTGGCTGACGTGCCCGAAAAGGCTGCCCGCGACCCGTTCAGCTACACCATCGGGCACAAGTGGTTCACCAAAGCCGAGCGCTACTGGGCGGACTGGGTCCGAAGCCACTCTATTAAGGAAGCCTACGGGCACAAGAAGTGGGAAGGGCGCGAGGAGCCTGTCATGGACCTGCCTCACAACTTCAAGGGGCCGTTTTTGCGAGACCCGATGGATACAGAGATGAAGAAGACCCGAGCTTTGTTAGTCAGGTGTTGCAACCTGTGGACTAAGATATTGACAGCGAACAAGAAAGCACCGCGTGA
The DNA here is from genome assembly GCA_017140155.1 of Fusarium devonianum. Classification (NCBI taxonomy): domain Eukaryota; kingdom Fungi; phylum Ascomycota; class Sordariomycetes; order Hypocreales; family Nectriaceae; genus Fusarium; species Fusarium devonianum. The sequence goes on along the minus strand of JADBHU010000151.1, from coordinate 112,574 downwards.
GCTTATGGGAGAGGTGTTATATTGCGCTGAACAAGCTCTGTCCGGCGTCGCCTGGAACCAGGTAGCAGAAGAGAACCTCATCGAGTTTGGAGACCATGAGTTTGTCGATGGCACATCGGAACTCGCTCACATACGTCCGGGAGAGGAAAAACTCCTGGATAACTTGAACAGCCCTTCTGTTAATTCAGATATGGTCGGAGTCAAGAGATCCATTGATGAGAAGGAAGCTGACGAGAGCGAGGAGGAAGACGAGGAGGAAGACGAGGACATAGACGAGGACGAGAATCTAGTCGGCCCTCATGCTTGGATCTTTGAGCAAAGAGTTGGGGCTATGTTGAGGGATCTCAGCACGAGGAGCGGTTTCCCTGATGACAAGCCAGTCGAGTTCGGCCGTTTCCTGAAGCAGCTCAATCAAGTCTGCGACGGGCCTGTCTTGCGCTGGCGGTTCTCTCGCGAAGAAGCCATGGCAGAAGCAGGGGCACTTGCGAAAAAAGGGACGATCAGGTACGCGCCACGTCTTGTCTGAACGCACGAGAATACTAACAAGCCTAGGTTTTTCTACTACGGCAATACGCCTCATGTTGCTCGTCCCAAGGTCTGCTTTCATCCCGAAGACCGCATCGATTGGGCTGTCTCAAGCAACGAGACAAACCCAACGGACATGGAGCCTACGGAACAAGAACCCCCAGAGGACAGTGGTCGTGCTGGCGATGCTGACACTATTTCAACGGCCGTTACCGTCCCCGGATCCGAGGACTATGGCTCATATAAGGCGGCATTACCCCAGAAGTTGAGGCAGTGGGTGTCGGTCATCACCAACCAAGCGTCAGTTGAGGCCGACAGGCCCAAGACACGCAATCTCTACTTGTGCCTTGGCTATCGTCTAGGACAGACGATAGCGGACCTCCGTGACAAGGTTCACACGGACGAGCGTCAGCTCACGCCTGAGCAGAAGGCCAAGAACCTCAAGTTCCTCGACGCCATTGTGCAAGGCTGGGAGGACGACGCCGTGACCCGGCCGAACAATCCCAAGAAGAACCCCCGCAAAGTCGGTCCCATCGGCGCCAACCGTCCTACCCCCAAGTACCGTGATATTGTGCAGTTCGCCGAGCCAGAGGCCTACGACGAGTCATGGGGCGGCTCGGGCCTTGATGAAAAGGGGCGCTCGTACGAGCAGACGATGGACATGGTCCGCAAGGGCATCATCCGCGAAGCCTCTGAGAACAAGAGCATGCTGTTTCCGAGTCGAGTTGAGCGTCGGGTCAACGAGAAGGGCGAGACGATTGTTCTGCCGCCTCGTCGTGAACCTGCATGGTCCTTTGGACTTCTTGGGCGCAAACCCGAGGCAATACGGTACTGGGATATCGACCGTTGGCCGTTGCATCTGCAGCCTGGTGCTGAGCACGATAAGTCCATGAGGGAGATGTTTGAGGAAACACTGGCATATACTTCAGATATGCCCCTCGATGAGACTCATACTTCACCATCCTACCAGGTGGCTACAGAGTCGAACGCGCCAGTGTCTACCAAACACAGAGTCGATGAGTCTGTTGCACCAGAGGCCGAGCAACAGCCAGCATCGGCTACGCGAGTTCCTCAGGCCACGGCTGATCCAGCTGATATGATGGACACTGCAGAAGATCAGCCGAGCGCGGTTCCCAGCGAGCTCATAACTACATATGCGGACAGGGCTCGGTCCCGACGACGTTTCAGACCTGGTCCTCCGCAGTATTGGCTAGGCGATACGCCTTTGCAGAAGAAGGCCATTGAAGACTCCCTTAAAAGCGGTAAGTATGCTTAGGCTGCAGCAGTTCAAACGCGTTACTGACAAGATTACTCAGGTCTCGAGGCAAGCCGAAAGCCCTCACGCACGTTGCGTCAGCGTCTCTCAGGACTATTTGGTCGTCAAGAGACTGGAAGTGATCCTACAGCCTTGCCTCATATCGACCCGCGTAACATCCCCAAGAGCAAACCGCAGAACGAGCCGTCAGTTTCGCCTGGTGGCGTTAGCGAAGGTGAACGTGAGCAACGCAGCCAAAACTCTGGCGAAGAGGGCATACGGAACCTTGATGAGGGAAAAGATCCTCAGTCAGCGGCCCCCTCAGCAACTTTCCCTCGACCTCCAACTCCCGCAACCCAGTCGTCTTCGGCTCATACGACGGTTGGTGAACGAGTTGAGCCAGTTGCCGAAGAACAAGTAATGGGTCGATCGAGGCTCACGTCATCGCGGAGGACACAGCCTTATCCCCAGGAGTCGAGCCATTTGAGGCTAGAGGTCGAAGAACCGGAGCAGGCGGAACGGCAGATGCCTGATCGTGATGACCAGGACGATGACATTTGCCGAGCTCTTTATGAGGCTGATTAGTGTGTGCCCTAGCCTGTCATTTGTATATTCTTGTGGTTGGCTTCGCCATACTATGCTCTCTGTGCATGATCTTTGCTTTTAGTTTGATCTTAGGTCCAGTATTAACTTGGTAACGGAGACACTCTTTGTACGCGCAATTTGACACTGGAGCTTTCAATGCTTTTCTTTTCATCACATAGACAGGAAGACCAGCTTTAATAACGCGACGTGAAGGATGAAATTTTTTCATTCAGACCTTAAGCCATTACTCTCATAGCCTCAAATCTGATGTTTCCTAACCGGCCAACCATGCAATGAAACACAAGGGATCGTGACTCCGCGCACCGTTTCCAGCCCTCTAGTAACGCTTGCCCTCCCGCAGAGTATCCGCATACTCGTCCAGGGGACTCCTGATCAGCTTGGTCTCCTTCCAGAGGTTGGGGGTCAGGAAGCCGTAGGTGTTGGAGACGGCCACAAAGGTAGCCTTGAGGGTGTTCTCGAGGGTCTTGGTCGAGCCAGCGGACGAGGTGTAGGCGTCCTCGACACCAGCGAGCTGGAGGAATCGCTTGACGGCGGGAGAGGCAACGAGGCCAGTACCACGGGGAGCGGGGATGAGCTAGAATTTTGTCAGTCAGCTTTTTGCTCGTTCTGTACCTCACGGGGGGTGCCTTCTTGGCTCGAGAATAACTTACACGGACGGTGACGGAACCGCACTTGCCGGACTCCTTGCAGGGCAGGGAGTGAGGCTGACCAAGGTTGGTACCCCAGTAACCTCTTCGGACGGGGATGACGCTGAGCTTGGCGATGATGATGGCAGCGCGGATGGCGGTAGCAACCTCCTTGGAGGTCTTGATGCCGAGACCGACGTGGCCCTCGGAGTCACCAATGATGACAATGGCCTTGAATCGGGTTCGCTGACCGGCACGGGTCTGCTTCTGGACGGGCTTGATCTGTTTTTGGGGCGCAAATCGTCAGTATATCGTCCGCTGAAATGCCGCCATCGCCGCCAGCTCCTCTGAAGCTGGGGACAAAGCTCGCAGGTCGTTTCGCACCTTCATAACCTCATCCTTGAGCTTGGGCAGGAAGTTGTCGACAATCTGGTACTCCTTGATGGGCAGAGAGTGCAGGTAGATCTCCTCCATGCTGTTGATCTTGCCGGCCTTGACCAATCGACCGAGCTTGGTGACGGGCTGCCACTCCTTCTCCTCGTTCTTGCCGCCACGACGTCCGCGGCCACGGCCACGTCCACGGCCACGGTCACCACCTCGGGATCCGAAACCAGCACCGCGAGAAGCTCCTCGGTCAGCCATCTTGAATGTGTGTTGCGCTGGGGGTGCCGTCGAAAGGTCTGCGCAAAGAGGGTGTGGTTTGGTGTTTCGGCTTTGGGCGTTGCTGGGAACTTTTTCGCTGGCGGGGTCTGCACACTGGGAATTTTTGGGGAATGTGCTCGAGTTAGCGAGCCCTAATGCCTTTGTGGATTCCTGCCTGGTTATCAAGGCCAGCTTTTCGTCAAGGTCAAAGCCACAGATAGTGGGGTCTCGATTGAGCCACACCTCGGTCTCGACCTAGGTAGCTTAAAGTTCTCACCGTGGTGGAGGGGCCCGCATTTTCGGTGAGCAATCGTCCGTCGCAATGCTGCCAGACTACCTAGGTAGGGACGATGTATGATAATACTTGAACTCCATCTGTGAATTGATTCGCGTCTATATACCTCGAAAACTATGCAGAAGTGTGGGGATGCTAGATGACAACCAAAACAAATTCGCGTGTCCACTGCAGGCATCAAAAGATGCCATACCACAGAGAGGAATGCATGATCGTACACGCCTGGCAACTCCAGGCCATCATTAAGGAGGGTATCGCAGCTTCAACGACCTCGTATACTGCTCTCTTCCAGAGCCAAGTCCACATAATTTCAGTCCTTCGCCGTCTTGATGATCAAGTTATCCGAAGGTCCCACGCGCTGAGCCCATTCGCTGTGTCCCTTGATTAGCATGTGTATTCTGAGCTTTCCGGGTGGTTTTACTCACGTCCAGCTACCATCATAGACCCTCCTGGACTCGGCAGAGCCAATGCCAGACTCCTGTAGAGCTGTCTCGATCACACAGGCGGTCACGCCGGTGCCACAGCTTGAAATAATGGGGAGCTTAGAGTCAACTCCCTTCTCCTCGAAGACCTTCTTCAGCTGATCGCGGGGGAGGAAGGCCTTGGTCTTGGGATCCAGAACGGCGTTGAAGGGGATGTTGATAGATCCAGGGATGTGTCCAGACGAAAGACCCTCGCGAGGCTCAGGGGCCTCACCAGTAAATCGGCCGTTAGGCCTGGCGTCGATGATCTGAACGCCTTCTGCACCCTCCTTGTTGTAGTCCTTGGCGATCTCCTTAACCTCCTCGAAACTCGCGACTCGGTCGGCCTCAAAGTTGGGAATAGGATAGGGACAGCATTCGACGCTGTAAAGCTCGCCTGACTCGGTAGGGAGACCCTCTTCCACCCACAGCTTGAAGTTGTTGAGGATGTGCACCTTGGGGTGACCAAAGACCTGCATTGTCCAGCCCACACGGGGTGCGCTGAAGATACCAAGCTCCTTAGTGTCGTATACAACCACTGTATCCTCCTTTCGAATGCCCAGTTCGCTCATCGCAGCAGCGAAGCTCTTGGCGTAGGGAAGCATGTGAGGGTATGGGTTGCGCTTGTCGATAACCTTGTCGAGATCGAAGAATCGGGCCTTGGGGATTCGCTGTTCACGGAATGCCTGGATACCAGATCGCTCATCATTGGGAAGGAACCAGGATGCGCAGAGGGGAATGACGCGAGGGTCGGGGCTGATCGGTGAGGGAGGGTTCTTCTTGAGGGCTTCGTTGAGTTCTTTAGGGGAGACGAGGTATGACGAGAAGTTTCGCCGCGTGAGCAGCACGGGCCGGAAGACCTTGGAGCCCCATTGAGGCAGAGAAGCTCGTGTTGAGCGGCAGAAGGCGACAGCAGCCATCTTGTAGGAGTTGCGGCGGGAGGCGGCGAGTGAAAGCGAGGCGGAAGGGGTGGTACGAGAGGTTCCGAGATGACTCGATAAGCGCAAGGCAAAGGACGTCGACAAGCCGAGCGATTAGAGTCGCGGTTCAGACGTGAGGGATCGTACAATGACAGTTACCAAGAGGCCGACCTGTCTGTCTGTATCCGCATCACTCGGTGGGAGAGCGCCCGTTTGTGTGGAGGAGAATGAGGAGGTTGTGGTTGGTGACGGAGTGTTAGCGGCTCTCGTCGGATCCAACTTGATGATACCAGCGCGGGCGAGGTTGGCGTCAAAATCTGGGAGCTGCCGGCTCGGAAGCTTGGACCACGCGGCACGCCATCCCTCTATTGCACCGTTATGACGGGGCTGGCGGTTATTTAGGAGGCGCCAGCTTCGAGCTCTAGCGGTCCGCAGGCTGTTCAGTGGGTGGCTTCCAGTGGATGAGGTCACTGAATGCGCCCTCGCACAGGCGCCCGCCCTCCTCAACCTCAGCTCATGTGCCCTCCCCGCGCCTATCGAGTGCTTCCGGGTCCAGAGCCATCAGTTGTTCCACACAAACAAAGCTCGACCCTCCTCCTTCAAGTGAAGGTTCGTCATCTTGACACCCTCCGTCCTCTCTAAAGGCGCCCTATGCCCTCCCGACATCGATCCCGTGATCCGTGATCCTTCTCCGCTCACAAGTCGCCATGAGAGTCACCATCAAGAAGTGGAATACAGTCGCTACTTGGCGCTGGGACATACCCGAAGACGACGTCTGTGGTATCTGCCAGGTCCACTTCGACGGGACGTGTCCGACCTGCAAGTATCCTGGCGACGATTGCAGTCTGTGTAAGTGGCCTTTGGCCTACATCAGGCCATCTTGGATGCTCCCATGCTAATTAACTATCTGAAAGTATCGGGAAAATGCGGCCACAACTTTCATATGGTCTGATATTCTCCCACGCCATTTCTCTTGGTTTTGTTATCTCTAATTCTGACTGCTTTCCACGATTAGCATTGCATTTCAGAATGGATCAAGCAAGACGCCTCCCGAGGCCAATGCCCCATGTGTCGTCAACGTACGTTCCCAGAGACAACTGGCTACTGACAACCTTGCGAACTGACAATGTTCTTCTGCTGTTTTCAGGCTTTGAATGGACCGACCAGGCAAATGAGACTGTATCTCAGGCTGAGTAAAGCCTCGCGAGTGGTGTTTGGCGTTCTCGGTTCAAATAGGCATTAGGGATACCCGGCATCAAGCATAGCAAATCATTTTCGCCTCTTTCACACGAGTCTCGTCTCCATCCTTCTGGGTTTCCGCATTTTGTCTCTTTGTCAATGAGAAGGTGAAAGGCCTCCAAGTTTCAGCCATTCTTTGATATTGCACAATCAGCTCAACCCGATGACAAAATGAACATCTTGGCCCGGTCAAGGTTGCTTTTCCCGCTGCTCATGCAATTATGCGCTGCGTCAGGAACAAATATGCTGTTGGAACTAATTTCGAGGCGCAAGCAGACGATAGCACTCCTCTATCAATGCTACACAAATGGCTGATTCAATAACGATGCCTAAGTAGAACCTATGCTCCAAAGTTATTAAGAGTCTCATCCACTCCCCTTTCAGCTCATTGACATGTCCGAATCAACAACGCGTCACCCTTTAAGCATGTTTTAAGCATGACCTAACAGAGTTTGTCTTACCCGCAGACTTGTCATTCGTTCTTATCACATTAGCCAACAGAGTGTCGAAGCCACTTCGTTGAGATGCATCAGTTGGTAGAGCTGGAATGGGAGAATTTCTTATCAGAGAATATCCGACGAACGCTTTGAGCCTGTGATATTATGTGTGTGCGTTTGTAGATGGAGATGGAGTATACTAACGGTACAGTCTAACCAAACTTCGAGTTTTTAAGCCTATGGAGCCCTTTGCCTTTGCACGATACAGCAGCCCTTCTTCTCTCTAAGCTTCTGGGACATACACGCCATCCTTGCACAGGATGACCACCTTCTTGAAGAATCGCCGCCACTCGAGCGGATCGCCTTTGATCTTGACGAAGCGCACGTCAAGTACCTCGGTGCCATCCGGCAGCGGCTGGCGATCCACCTGAATCTCGCCATGCAGGCTTTGCTGGCGACCATCCAGCGCCTTCACCTTTATCGTAGCAACCGGGCTGCCGTACAGATTCGGCAAAACAGGAGCAAGGGGTACATTCAGCTGATGAAGAGCATCGCTGAGCATCTGGATGAGGTGTGCTGGCGGCACTGCAGAGAAGAAGCGAGTAAGTGACTCGGGTGGGCAGATGTCGCGGAAGCGGCGGGCTTGCTGGGTAAGAGTCATGGAGGGGCCTGGGGTGTGAGAGAATTGGGACATGGAGGGCTCGTCAGCGAGAGAGTCCAGCATTGCCCGCCGAGCATCGTGGGCTCGTGGTGGAAGTGACGAGGCCGGTGCAGCCATAGAACGCAGTGCAGGACGTTCCCAGTCCCACTCGCGGTCAGCAATAGGCGTTTCGGGCTGTGTCGAGGAGAAACGGCCAGCATTGAGACCTGTATCGAGATCCATGTTGTCGCTCGAAGACGGCTGAGATGTGGGCTGTTGGCTGAAATCGATCCTCAGGTTTTCCAGCATCTGCGTAGCCAGATGGATAGGATCTGACACTCTACCATCGGCGGAGAGAAAAGCGTTATGACGTGTGTACCAGGGATGTTGGCGGACCTGGGTGAAGTTGAAGCGCTTCGTCGGATCAACACTCATCATTCCTCGGAGTAAGGAGAGGGCCTCAGCTGGTAGTCTCTCCCAGAGAGCATCGTTGCTGCGCCCGGCGGTCCGCACATATTCTTGGAACTCCCAGCTACCCTGTGAAGGCTCGTCCCAGGGCGTGTTACCAACGAGAAGAACAAAGAGAATTACACCACAAGACCACACATCGACGAGGTCCGGTGAATATTTGGCGGCGCTGGGTGACCTCCTATCGGCGCGGCCGCAGGCAAGGATCTCGGGGGCGATATAAGGTGGGCTTCCACAGAGTGTCGAACTCATCTTGCGTTGGCCCTTGTATTCGAACATGGTCGCCATACCAAAATCAGCCAGTTTCAGAGATCCGTCCTCTGAAAGTAGAACGTTCTCGGGCTTGAGATCACGATGTGCCACTCCCTTGGAGTGCATGAAACTCACGCCGCTGACAAGCTGGACAAAGTAGACTTGAGCAATGTCCTCGCGAACACCCACATCGGCCTCGATCTTGTCAAAGAGGTCACCTCCCTCAGCGTACTCCATGGCTATCCACTTCCATATCGTGTCCTCTCCCGAGGCAAACCACTCGATGATGTTTGGGTGCTGGCCAATGTGCGAGTGAAGAGACACCTCCATGGCGAGCTGCTTTGTTGAGATTCGGCCATGTTTGACGGCGTAGCCCTTGTGAATGAGCTTTACTGCGAAGACTGGTGTCGTTGTATCAAGCGGAATGGCTTTTTTTATACTAATCCAAGGTCAACATTAGTTCCGAAGATCATGATTTATGAGACATCAATGGGTGAGAGGGGATGACTAACGAGGCATACGCTCCTCGACCAACGGTCTTTGAGATAATTCGGAAGGGCAGATCCCTCGGCAAAGGATCTAACTGTGACTGAATCATAAATATGTCAGCGGGAGAGCAGCCTCGTTGAAAGTATCGAGAAGTGTATGAAAGCCGAAGACCGGTAGGGATATCCTAGCGATTTGGCAGCATTCACGGCTGCAACATTCACGAGCAAAAACGTACGCCATGATACCTTACTGAAAATGGTAGAGATGGAAGCCCTGACTTACCATGATGTTGACGGTATCTTGATCCAAAGACAGAGTTGAAACTTGATCGCGTTGCACACAGCTAGCATTTGCTGCCTGGTTAGTTGAGTTGTGGCAATGATTTGCATCGACCAATTCGAACATGGAAGACGCGTTTCAACCGTTCAAGTCAACCGCGTAAAGTGTTTTGCTTGTTGTTGCTGTGAGACCCGCCTCCGGTGCCCTGGAATCCAGCGCCCCCGGTAAGCATCTAGCGCCCTGTGCACCATTTCCAGCGCATCCAGACCCCTACAGTTTCAGGGACCATGCCTCTGATTCGGTTCCATTGGTGGTGAACGTCGGATCAATCTATTCCAAGTTTGTGCCACCCCTGCAGGTGGTCGCGCCGTTGCTGCGGTAAACAACTTGAGCCTTGTCTTTCCCATCTAAGTCTTGAAATTATAAACTCCTGTCGAAACCTGTCGCATCTCGAAACCCAAAACAAAAGGATCCCGTCCCGCGTCTCGCGTCAATTTCTTAAGACTCCCCTCCCGTCCCCTCTCTTTTCCGCTTCTCGTTCCTCCCGCAGACGCCACCAAGCATTCGGTCTTTGTCTCCCTCTCCTCTTTCACTCGCCCCTGCACCTATTCCGACCTCACCTCTTTCCGGTTGCGGGAGTGCTCCTTGTACATAACATTTCCTGCCCTGCTTACCTACGACTACATACTCTTCCGCCTCTTCATTCACTCGGCCATCTTTTTTGGTGGATTACGTCTGTTATACCCTCAGTTGTGTTTGGATCAGAACCACCACCAGCATCATAAAATGGATTACACCATGGAAGACAGTCAAAACGCGGTTCCCGGCAGTGTTCAGGCTGCCAAGCTCAACACTGGCCGTACCGGGCCTGACTCTCAGAGCACCACCAAGAGGTTCGTCGCAAGACATTTCCTACCCTCGTCTGAGATCACCAATGTCTAACTTTGAGCAGGCTCCAGACCGAGTTGATGCAGCTCATGACGTCGCCCGCTCCCGGCGTCTCGGCCTTTCCCTCCGCTGATGGCAACCTTCTCTCGTGGACTGCCACCATCGAGGGCCCCGACGACACTCCCTATGCCGGCCTCACCTTCAAGCTTAGCTTCGATTTCCCCTCCAACTACCCCTACGCCGCTCCCACGGTGCTGTTCAAGACGCCCATCTACCACCCCAACGTCGACTTCTCCGGCCGCATCTGCCTAGACATTCTCAAGGACAAGTGGACTGCCGCCTACAACATCCAGACTGTCCTTTTGAGTCTGCAGAGCTTGCTCGGCGAGCCCAACAAGTAAGTATATCCATTCTGACTTGTTGCATCGTTACATATACTAATATATCAACAGCGCCTCCCCTCTCAATGGCGAGGCGGCTGAGCTATGGGACAAGGATGCCGAAGAGTTTCAGAAGAAGGTGCTTGGACGTCACCAGGATGTTGAGGACGAGTAATTGTGCGTTTACAGGGATTTGAGTGCTTTTGCTTGCTTGAATATGGGAACAGGAGTACCAGGTGAATGGATATTGTTTTCATGACTTGTCAGGAATACGGGACTGCATAGCATTTCCGGAATTAGGCAAACAACAGATGGATATCGTTGTGAGTCAGAAATAAAGAACATTGTCGAGAACAGACCCTTATCGACGATTCGAGACACCCGCAGCCACTACATCGGAGACATGAATGAGATTTTTTCGCCTCAATAAATAGGTTAAATCAGACCACTTCACGCCGGGGCACCGATTGTCGTTTCGACTTTAAGCTTTGATCACATTTTCCCTCTGTGTATTTTCAGCGTTAAAAGCCAGAAAGCCGGATGCAACTCCAAATGCCATGCCACCCTAGAACCTGTCCCAAGAGAGAAACTTTTTGCATTTATTCCTCAACGACAACCGTGGGAAGGCCCTTGGGCTCCTTGACATTCACAGCCTGAACGTAGCTGTAGAGCTTCTCCTTGGCACCCTCCTCGTCGTTTCGTCGTCGGGAAATTCGCACTCGGATTCGGTAGTCGACACCCTTGATACCGTTCTCCCAGACCTTCTTGTTGAGCTGAGGGTCGACGCGGACATCAGAGGTACCCTAGGGTCATGGTTAGCACACGTGGTCCAAAGGACGATTTTGCCAGTTCCAATTGCATCGCTTTCGGGCAACAGGCGTTTCGGGGTGGGCGTTCGTACCATAGCCTGGAAGGCGAAAGCCTTGATCTCCTTGATGGCACGGGGAGCCCTCTTCTTGAAGGAGACACCATGGAGCTTCAATCCATTAGCATATTTGATCCAGACTACTAGCTCCGATTCTCGAGCTCTTCCTGTCCTGAAAACGTACTCGCTTGTGCATGTGGATGGTGTACTCGCGGGCGACGACATCCGCGATGGCGGAGCGCTGAGTCTTGCCTGAGGGCTTCTTGGACGACATGGCTGAAATTTGACTGTTAGTTCGTCGGTCTGCTATAACTGGCTGTAATATCTGCGCAGGAGGCGAGGCGCTCGTGGTCTCTAAGGAGATAGGATTGCGAGGGAGTGAAAGCTGTCGGGGTCTCGTACCTGCGGCTCGTCTCTTCAAGATCTGGCGTTGAGGAGGTGTTGATGTCGGAATAGTCGAAATCCCACAAAATCTTTGTGCGTAGGGCAGGCTCGAAATTCAGTGGTGGGGGGTAGCGAGCCAATGGTGCGCAGCCCTCTCACCCCGTCGCTCAATCACGTGATGCTGCAGAGATGACCCGCTCCAAGCCTCCGAATTAACGGAAATTGGCTTAGGGGAATCTTCGGCTGCTCCACGTCCAACTTGGGCTGTTTATCGCAAAGCAACCCCGTCGTCACCTGCATTCCGGCACTCTGCATTCCAACAGCACGTCGACTGTGAAGCACCGCAACGTTCCCGTGCGCCCTGGCGCCCCTCTCGAGCCCTTTTTCTGTGTTCTCAGGGATCGATTTACCCCGGAGGAAACGTCTTGCGGTTGCTACGCCAAGGAACCCCATCCCCCGTCATCATCAAAATAGGGGAACGTTGTACAACGACCCATTCGTTCATTTCGCCGATAAAGCTCTCGGCAGTCGATATCGCCCTCGCGCCAAAACAACACGGTACTTTTCACTAAACAACTACGTACGCTCTTTACCCTGTCATCGAACACCGTCGCCAAGGATGGCTGAACACGAACCCGTCACGATGGCCTCGCCGTCGCCGCAGCCCGACATGGCGAGAAACCGACTGCCTACGCTGTTCGAGGTTTTGAGTCGTCGCACTTTGCCGCCGGTCGACCTCTTCTCATTCTATATCTACATGCGAGACCAGCAAAGATCGGTAGACTATCTCGATTTCTGGTAGGTACACGAAGAATACTAGTATCATAGTGATGTCTAACATCGCTAGGCTCGATGTTGCCCAGCACATGTCGCTGTGCCGTCACTATGTCCGTGAACTCAGACGATCCGTCCTGATTGGCACTCCCGAAATGCAGTCCAAGAGATCGTCAGCTATCCTGGAGAACATTGGCGACTTGGAACCCCGAGCGGCTGGCCCCTCGATGTACGCGACTGAGAAGGAGAAGAACCAGGATGCGCAAATGTCTGCTTTTTTGCGAGAGGAACAGGGTCATGATTCTCCGCAGAGCACCACTGCGCCCGTCCGACCGAGCCCTCAATTCAACAACTCCCAAGAAATCACCACTGATTCCAACTCGCCTGCTCACACCGTTGCACGACAAGATGTGCGAGCCTCGGCTGAGAAGATTCTCTACACCTTCCTGTTGCCCGGCGCCGAACGAGAGATCACCCTCCCGGGCTCCATCACGCAAGAAGTCACCGCCGCGATTGAAGAGTACGGCCGTGATGATCCAGAGGTTTTTGATGTAGCCAAGGATTATGTCTTCCAGGCGATGGAGCGAGATGCCTTTCCGGGGTTCTTGAGGATGAAGGCTCTCGGCAACCTCATCCCACCGACGCTCATTATGAGACTCATTTTGGGTCTCATTGCCATGTTTGCTGCCTTTTGGACTGGCTTCATTCTCATTTTCCTCAACAGATCTCGCCAAACGAGATGCTGGGTAAGTCAAAAGCCGCGAAACGTGTCTGATATACCCTTATACTAACTCGCCTTAAAGCTCATCTTACCTTTTACCATCGGTGTTTATTTCCTTGCGTCATACCAGTACTCGCTTGATCCCATCATGGCCCTCGTTGGCTTTAGCGAGTACACTCCCTTCAACTTTTCACGCATCCGTGAACCGTACGTCCGCAAGCTACTTGCAAAGCGCGCTCTCATGGTCCTGGCGGTGACAATCCTCATCGATGCTGGACTATGTGTCCTCTTCATCCTCGTGCCTGGAAAGCGTCTGTGAACATCTGCGTCTTGTCACAGACAACTGCGGCCACCGATGCAGACTGCTGCTGGTCTTTGGGGTTTCCCTCTTTCCCAGTGTGAGCCATCTCTGTAGGGTGCAATTCAGAGGTCAAAAAGAAAGAAACTCACGACCGTGATGATATTTGAAGGTTTTAATTCGGTAGCGATATCGGCCACCCCTCGCAGTGGAGGATGTGACCTTGAGTCTATGGGATAACGGCGTCAGGAGATCTACTGTGTTGTATCATTTAAGGCCTGTATGTTACTTAGTCGATCTGATTTCCAGACTTTGAGATGTTACATCTCGGGGTTTCTGGCTACATTATGTTTTCCGATGTCATTATTTGGCTGGTAGAGCCACATTAGGGTAGAGGGACTGATTGCACTTTGTACTAATGGAGGGAATAAAAGGCGTTAATGTCGTCTAATTACATCATGGTTCTTCGTGATACACTTCTTTTTTGAATCTCTCGTCTCTGTCCTTCATATCGCCGAGCTAAATCACATCTTGCGCTTGCTCGCCCGCTTCTTCTCCTCTTCGGGCTCATCGACATCCATGCTCTCGCTGTCTATCAAATTGGCCACATCCATAACAGGTCGCTTGTTGAAGCCTCGTCTGGAGATCATATCCCTCGTCAGGCCTGATACCTCGTATTTGCGGGGTCCCCCGTCTTGCATATCGTTCATCTGCAACTGCAGCTTCTCCTGGGCCCCGCGCTGGTCGCGTTGCCTTGCAGAGGCCGTTGCCCGGATTTCCTGAATCTGTGACTCGAGGCCGCCGAGAGTGGATGTGCAACGGTCTGCCCAAGTCTTTAAGGCGGTGACCATATCAGGTATCGCTCCAGGAGCGAGGTCTCGTAGAGGCGCCACGCTCGAGACCTGGACAGCTGCTCGCGCTGGGTCGAGAGTGGCGTGGAGCAGGCCGGCGTAGATGGCAGAGATGACGAGGTTCTCGACTTCACGAGCTCCCGGTAGGTCTAGAGCCTCTTGGAGCCCGGCGTATGATAGATTCTGTCGGTCGCGGGCTAGAGATAGTAGGGAGAGCTGTCGGAGCTTAGTTGCCTGGGCTTCTGTGAGGTCCGGTAGGCCCTGTGTGCTTTTGTAGGAGGCATGTGTGCCGTAGGCGAAGACCTGGAGAAGGTCAAGGTGCGAAGAAAACTCTGAGCCGGCGAGGCCCTGGATGGCGGGTGTTTGGAGGAGCTCAGTGAAAAGATAGGTATTTGGGGCAGAGGTAGCTCGAGTGACGAGGTCGGCGGCAGCACGGGGGGAGGTGGCCGATTTTGAGAGGGCGAGAAAGGGCTGTTGGGGATCGAGAGTTAGTGAGTGTCAGGCAGTGGTAGCGTGGGATTCATACTTCAAGGGCGTTGAGGGCTTTTGTCTGCTCCATGATGGGCTGCGATTGAGGCTACAGCCTCGCGTGGTGCAGGTTCACGACGACGGTGGACTGCGTCACGATTAGTGAGCTTCAGTGGACTATCTCTTTCTTTTGGGAACGTAGTCTTGGTTCCAAATATTTGGAGACGTTACGTTATTGCGTAAGGATTTCGAAATAGTGGGCTCTTGGGTTCTGCTCGTGGCGAATTGTTGCAGTGACAATCATATGTGTTAGTTGTCGATGGAGTCCAGTGCTTTGGAGCTGGAAGTGAGGCTGGAGAGCAGGCAGCGTGGCGGCGCGGGGCTCATGTGGGGTCAGCTTTTAAGCGCCTTGCTCTGGAATGCAGGTGAAGTTGAAGTTACCCTATGTCTTTCTTTACATGAAAGAGCCATTTTGCTTTTAAATCTTGAACTTTGAGATCCTATTTCTAATTTTCACCTTACCTGCTTTCGCTACTTACGGAGGGCTTTGGATCGCAAAGTCTTAAATTCCCATAGGTTCAAAACGTTCAATATTATTTCCTCTGCTGATGAGAGATTGGGATCCAGATGGAATACGTAACGAGAAACGAGGATAAGAGACAGCTACTAGAACTCCATCTAGTAATCACCAATTAAGGCACTGGTTGTTGTACTACGACTCCACGAAAGGACTAGCATGAAGACGTGTTATATGGAATAGGTGACAATATTTATATATCGCGGAGCTGATGAACACGTCCAGTCCAGTACGCATGCTAGTACAGAGTCAGTCTCATGATGCGGGCGCAACCTCAGACTAGTCTTTGGTTATTCTCAGCGACAACTTGAACAAACAAAAATACTAAAGCTCCAGCCGTGGCCGTGACAAGTGCGCCTGCCATTTTCGGAAGTGGTGAGACCGAGGTTACATCTCTCACTCCGAGGTGACCTTGGCGTCCAATACGCAATAGAATCAATGCCGTCCAGCAGCTCACGGTTGATTGGCAAACCGGCGACGAGGCGCTTGTGAATCAGCTGCGATCGACAGCCCCCAGGTTTAAGTTAGGCCCAGTATTTAACCGTGGTACCTGTAGTGTATTCTTGGTCCAGTTCGTCCAAGCCACCACGCACTGATGAGTCGGATGCTGATAACCTGTCGAACGGATTGCGCCCGCGAGAGATGGCCGCCAGCGACTTAGAGGGCGCGTGATGGCTACATTGCGGACAACGTACAGTCAGTGCGGTGTCCTGTTACGAAGGGCAAGGCGGCAACGAGAGACAATGAGGTTGTTCTAATCATCAAAGTATTGCGCCCCCAATAATGCGATGTTGTGTAGCCTCATCTCTGCGCCTTCGTTCATCTTTCTCCCTCTCTTTCTGGACAGCGCCCACCAACAGAAAGCGTGGAACACCGCCCCTCGTATCTCCCAACCAATCACTTCACGATGGTGAGCCGCCTTTCAGAGGAAGTGGAACCTTCTCAAGAGGGCTGCCGCGCAAGTGGCTCAGGCGTTCCGCTCGGAGCTCCATTCCATTGTTGGTGCCCGGCATTGTTCCAGGATGATCTGCGAGTGACAAAGGAGCGTCTGCCGCTAAAGAGCGTGTCGCTCGTAGACAAAACAGAAGAAAGAGAGGGACCCTGTGGCTCTGAAAGCAAACCCCTGCAAACAAGAGCTCCGCAGCTTGTCAACTCGCGACTTTGTCTCAATCCCACCAACGAGAACAGTCAGACGACGTCAAGCCGTTGGAACGCTGCCGGGGAACTGGCCCAATTTGGAGCTTGGCCGTACCAGGCTCCGAGCCAAGACTCCTCGAAACTGCTTCGGATATGGGATAATCTGGCTGGGCCTTGCTGTGTGCTGCGAATTCATGACTTCGTTGCCGTCTTGGTGTGCATGAGCGTCCCCTGAGTCCTGGCCAGCCACTGGCAATAAAATGCCGAAGCGCCGTCCTGTCGCACCCGTTCTCATGTCATGTCTTGTCCTCCTCCTGGCCTAGGCGTTTTCTTTCTTGCCCAAGTGGCCCTTTATTTTCTTCCCTAACCACAGAATCGCCGAGTCTCGGCTTTTAAGGTCTTAGTCAAATCAGACGTCGACCCGCCTTTGAAGAAGCTGGTCTTCGTGTTTAAGTGGCGTCCTTGTCCAGCTTCTGTGCTCTTATCAATCGGCATCAGCCGTAACTCATCTGTTTCCTTATTAGTTCATTAGCTGCATTTGCACCTTGTATTCCCCTTCCCCCTTCTTCCCAAGCAGTTGCTAGTTCCATTATTTCCATTATTTCCTGGAAACCATCGAAGCTTGCGATTGCTGCGCAATAACCACGCCTGGGCGATGGCAAGGAATTGATCCTAGCCCGGCCAACCAACCAACCACCAGGAGTGTCTAGCCGCGAACGACAAGCCCCCGTCGACTCCGCTCGCTGCTGCCGTCTTGTCAGCATCACTCAAATCTAGGTCTTTGGAGTCCCCCAAAACCAACGAGTCTCGAGGCGAGGCTCACGGGCCACAAGCCGTCGCAATGGCTCCCCCGTACATCCAGATACCCTCAAGGGACAGCGACAACGACAACGACGCTGGCGTTGCGGATGTCGCCCTCTCCGTTCCCAAGAGCGCTGGCGCTGGCGCCCACATCGCTACAACAACGCTTCGCGTGGATGGTATGACGTGAGTTGCTGCCCCAACCTCAACCATCTCCGGACATTCCGAGGCTCGGTTCCGGAGCCGTGGTCAGCCTGCACGGCCCCATGCTGCTGACTTTCTGGTCATGGCTGTGGATATATCATTAACAAGTTCCTCCACAGATGCGGCGCCTGCACTTCTGCTGTTGAAGCTGGCTTCAAGGGCATCAATGGTGTCGGAAACGTCTCCGTCAGCCTTGTCATGGAGCGCGCAGTCGTCATGCACAACCCCCAGCTTATATCCACGGCTCAGATCCAAGAGATCATCGAGGATCGTGGCTTCGATGCCGAAGTTCTTACCACCGACCTCCCGAACCCCACCATCAAGCACTTTACCGACAACAACCTTCGCGACGACGACGATGACTTAGTGACGACTACGGTCGCCATCCAGGGCATGACTTGCGGCGCCTGCACCTCGGCCGTCGAGGGCGGCTTCAAGGATGTCCCGGGCGTCAAACATTTCAGCATCTCCCTGCTCTCCGAGCGAGCCGTCATCGAGCACGACCCAGACCTCCTCACTGCCGAGCAGATCGCCGAGATCATCGAGGACCGCGGCTTCGACGCCGAAATTGTCGAAACCGGCAAGTCTATCCCCGACAAGCCATCGGAGAACCCTGGACGCGACAGCGCCGTATCCGTTACGACAGTTGCCATCGAGGGCATGACATGCGGCGCCTGCACATCGGCCGTCGAAGGCGGTTTCACAGGTCTCGAAGGCGTCCTCAAGTTCAATATCAGCCTTCTCGCGGAAAGAGCCGTTATCACGCACGACGCCACCAAGCTGTCACCGGAGAAGATCGTGGAAACCATCGACGATCGAGGATTTGATGCCAAGATTGTTTCTGTACAGTCTGCCGACGACCACCAGAACGGATCGTCGTCCACCGCGCATTTCAAAGTTTATGGTGTTCCCGACGCAGCTGCAGCAGAAGCTTTGGAGGCGACATTAGCCGCTATGCAAGGCGTCAAGTCCGCTTCGCTGAGCCTCGCCTCATCGCGCCTCACCGTCACACACCAGTCCAGCACCGTCGGTCTTCGCGCCATTGTTGAGGCCGTGGAGACCGTCGGCTACAATGCTCTCGTTGCGGATAGCCAGGACAACAATGCGCAGCTCGAGTCTCTCGCTAAGACGCGAGAGATCAACGAGTGGAGGACGGCCTTCCGCACATCCCTAGCCTTTGCTGTTCCCGTCTTTATTATTGGCATGCTGTTGCCCATGAGTCTGCCCCAGCTCGATTTTGGAGTCTTCGAGTTGGTTCGAGGTCTGTTTCTCGGCGATGTTATCTGTTTGGTTCTCACAATACCCGTTCAATTCGGCATTGGAAAGCGATTTTACATATCTGCCTACAAGTCCCTTAAGCACCGCTCTCCTACAATGGATGTGCTTGTTATTCTTGGCACGTCGTGCGCCTTCTTTTTCAGTCTTCTCACCATGGCGGTTTCGCTGTTTGTGGCCCCTCACTCAAGGCCCAGCACAATCTTCGATACGAGCACCATGCTCATTACTTTCATCACTTTGGGAAGATATCTCGAAAACCGCGCCAAGGGCCAAACATCCAAGGCCCTCTCCCGCCTTATGTCATTGGCGCCTTCGATGGCTACCATCTACGCCGACCCGATTGCGGCCGAGAAAGCGGCCGAGGCCTGGAAGAAGGATCCGACTACACCCCGAACTCCCAAGACGCCCGGACTCGGTGGTTCGGCGTACGAGGAGCGAATCATCCCTACGGAGCTGTTGCAGGTCGGTGACATTGTGGTCCTCCGACCTGGCGACAAACTTCCCGCTGACGGAGTTCTTGTCCGTAACGAGACCTACGTCGACGAGAGTATGGTGACCGGCGAGGCGATGCCCGTTCAGAAACGAGTAGGCGACAATGTCATTGGTGGCACCGTCAACGGCGATGGCCGGGTGGACTTCAGGGTCACCCGTGCTGGCCGCGACACGCAGCTCAGTCAGATTGTGAAACTCGTCCAGGACGCGCAGACTACTCGTGCGCCCATCCAGCGCCTTGCTGATACTCTTGCTGGCTACTTTGTTCCTACCATTCTCATCTTGGGAGTAGCTACATTCTTGTGCTGGATGGTTCTCAGTCACGTTCTGCCGAACCCACCCAAAATTTTCCTGCAGGACGCCAGCGGTGGTAAGATCATGGTTTGCGTTAAACTTTGCATCTCCGTCATCGTCTTTGCATGTCCATGTGCCCTTGGTCTGGCCACTCCCACTGCGGTCATGGTTGGTACCGGCGTGGGTGCTGAGAATGGCATCTTGATCAAGGGCGGCGCAGCCCTCGAGAGAACTACCAAGGTGACCCAGATCGTCCTCGACAAGACCGGCACCATCACATATGGTAAAATGAGTGTCGTCGAGTCCAGCATCGAATCCGAGTGGCACAATAACGAATGGCGTCGCCGGCTATGGTGGACCATTGTCGGCCTTACGGAAATGGGCAGTGAGCACCCTGTCGGCAAAGCCATTCTTGCAGGAGCCCGCAACGAGCTCGATATTGAAGTCGATGGAGTTATCGAGGGTAGTGTCGGAGAGTTCAAGGTAACTGTCGGCAAAGGCGTGAATGCTCTCGTTGAGCCTGCTTCGGCCGTGGAACGTCAACGGTACCGGGCTCTGATCGGAAATGTTGCGTATCTGCAGGGCAACGGAGTTGAGGTCCCCAGCGATGCCATCGAAGCATCAGAGCATCTCAACTCGACCGCGGGCAGGTCATCCGGCAAGGGGCCGGCTGCTGGCACAACCAACATCTTTGTGGCGATCGATGGGACTTATACCGGCAATCTCTGCCTCGCTGATTCTATCAAGGAGGGCGCCGCTGCGGCTATTTCGGTACTTCACCAGATGGGCGTCAAGACGGCCATTGTAACTGGTGACCAGCGATCCACTGCGCTCAGCGTTGCAGCTGCTGTAGGCATCTCTCCCGATAACGTCTACGCCGGCGTCAGCCCCGATCAGAAACAAGCCATCCTCAAACAGATTCAGTCGCAAGGCGAGGTCGTCGCCATGGTCGGCGACGGCATCAACGACTCGCCCGCCCTTGTAACTGCGGATGTCGGTATCGCCATGGCCAGCGGCACAGATGTTGCCATGGAAGCTGCAGATATTGTTCTGATGCGCCCGACTGACCTGATGGACATCCCCTCGGCGATTGATCTCACGCGCTGCATATTCCGCCGTATCAAGCTCAATCTCGCGTGGGCGTGCATGTACAATCTCGTCGGCCTGCCCATCGCCATGGGCTTCTTCCTCCCGCTCGGCTTTCACATGCACCCGATGATGGCCGGCTTCGCCATGGCGTGTAGCAGCGTCAGCGTCGTTGTCAGCAGTCTGCTCCTCAAGTTCTGGAAGCGCCCGCGGTGGATGGATGAGGCGGCTGCCGAGTCGCGCGGTGGCCTGCGCTGGATGAGTGGCAGTGGTGTTGTCGGATGGGTGCGTGAAATGCTGGGCAGGAGAAAGGTGAAGAAGGACGAGGGATATGTGCCGTTGGCAGATCTCGAGACGGCGGATGCTTGAAGAGCTGGACTGGAAAGCAAGTCGCAGTTACGCGACGATAACGTAGATATCCTAGACCTGATTATACGAATGATATCCTCTGTCTATACTCAAAGTCAAACTCCAGTATTTCCTCAACGTGAGAGAAAAGCGACCAAGAAGTAATCCGCTTTTCTTCAAATCGGTTTCCCAGATAACCCCTTTCCTTTATCCCCGTTATCTCGGCTTCGCACTCGGGTAAGGTGATGTTTAGTCGGTGGTCGTGTGGTTGTCGGGTGTTGCTCGTATGTTTGCGACTGGGGAAGTTACCCTATGCGAACACGCAGTTCTTCGGCGTGGGCACGGACTACCTCCGGTATGGAAGCGTCGGTCCCTAAGGGCACTCAACCGCGGTAACGACATTGATGTTTCGCTGATACTTTATTCTTTTCGAGTGCTAGATACTTGGTAGACATGTAAGCTCATAGAATGCAAATCAAGTTGGTAATAACGTATGGCGATATCCGTTAGACGCAGATGCTGGCCAGAAGGTATGTTGAAACGTGCTCAACATTAGAACAAGTCCGTAACTTCGCAACGCATATCTACAAATGCATTGATGACGAAGGAGGTTTCTGAATACAGTGACACGGATCTATCCTAATTGTTCCGCCATGCAGTTTTATGTATTGAGTATGAAGTAGTTGCTCCGATATATGATTCGACAGCTTGGGCAATTTCTGACGCTGTAGACATCCATGTTCTCTATCCACATATTCTCAGTAGTTGAACTGTTATTCTCATGGCCGCTGAAAAGTTTCACGCTGGACATGCATTTGCCCAGATATGAGGAGTTCAGAAGTCGCTAATGGAGCAAAGTGGCAACCATCTGCTCCTTAGTGCTTACAGAGTGAGAGAAAGGAAATGTGACCCCATACAGGTCGGAGCCGACGTGGTTGTTTTGGTTATTTGTCCCAGAAGAGGCATTGCCCCTGCGTCTTGGACTATCTGAACCAAATCTGGCCCTTGATCGCTGAGGGCTCCCTAGCCGTCCTCAAACGCCACGACGAATATTCAGAAATGCCCCTATGCTATTTCCTCTTTCAGTGCCTCGACTAGACTGTTCTAGTGAGATTCGCCATCGACGAGTACTTATAAAATTCCAGAGCAATTAGTAGTTAGACTGGCGGGCCAAAATCACGACGAAACAAGGGGGGCCATTTGCCGTGACCAGAGTGACAAGTTGACACTCTGTTCAAAGGCTGATGGGTTACGGATGGCAAAGCCCCGAGACAACAAATGGCAATATGCATTTAAGGATCTAACTAGCACTAGTTTGGAATAAGACAACGGCTTGTTGGATGCATCTGTTCTGGTGAAACTCGTCATCCCCGAAAGAGGCGCAACGCTTTCAATAGCGCGTCCAAATTCAACGGCCTTTGAGTAGCGCAAAAAGCTGCAGCCTCTGGTTCGTCTGATGCTACGGGCTCAAAGGCCCTAACACGCCAGACTGCAAAGAGAAGTTCTCGAGGTCTGCCGCCACACGTGTTGAGGCATATTTGACACACTGTCAGCCAGGGGGTATTTGGGTCATTGTAAGACTGGAGGAGTCGGGAGAGATCGTGTTTCTCCTGCACCGGCGAAGTAGTCGATTAAGCCTGAGGCCGGGCCCCGTAGGGCTACGAAGTGCGTACTGCGTAGTAGCGAAAAAGATGGGCCCGGATCCTTCGGTGCCCCTGTAACAGCGGGAGGCCCAAGGGACAGGAAGCTCAAGGGATGAGGAGGGGCTCCACGTTGGACAAAGCAGCATTTGTTGGTTGTGCCATGGCCGGAGTTCGATGGGTTCATCGCTGAGGGCTCATGGTGACCGGCTTACGAATCATCTTATACGAAGCACATGCTAGAGATCAAGCTGCGTCCCGAAAGCTAATGGCCCTGGAGGTTGTAGATATGATGAATGATGACTCTAGGTAGGTACGCTCGGGTCGACCGCTTCGCTGAGTTCCACTAAGATATTCTCCGGCTGATCCTCTGCGCGGCCTGAACAGGTGCGTAGGTAGGTAGACATTCAACGCATTTCTTCCCTTCCCTCCCGTCATGTCGACTGCGATATGACTTCAGCGCAGCGTGATCTGCGATGTACTCTCGCCATCAGATTAAACTGTACGCGACGGCCTCCCTGGATTCCACGTTTCTAACCCGAAGAAATCAATCCACCGCGTTGTTCAAGGCATCGGCACGACGCAATTTGATTGGCCTAGGTACGTCCGCTCTTCGGCCTGCCATCGAATTTAGTCTCGAGAGGGCCCCCGCCCCCTTTTCCCTTCTCAACCCCCTGGATGCAGGAATCGCGTTCCAATGCATTTCGGAAGGCCAGGATGACTTGACGGAGTGCATCTGAAGCCTTTGAATCTCAATCCTGGGATTTGTCATTTAATCGAGGCAGTAGGGGTAGACTGTATGTTTTACTGTAGCTCATCAATGTTTCGATCACGACACTGCAAGAAGAGGCACGAGTGGTGAAGCGCGACGCTTCGAGCAAATACCATCCGATCTACAAACGACTAATTAAGCTAGTGGATTCTCCTCTTCCAGCGCTTATCTAGGGCGGCCGCGATGGAGATCCAGGAGTCGCTCCTCTAATAATTCCTTTGCTTTAGTGATGATGGGACTAATTTCCCTGTACATGGCTTTCGCACATGCTAACCCTGTGAGAACTTGCCCCTCGCATCGGCTCAGTGGCTGGCGCTAGCCACTTTCCTCCAGCAGAGCCCGCCAATGCTGACACTTGTTCACTAATTCGACACAGCCCTGGCCCCCCGGTGCTGCATGAAAACCGTAGTATCCGTACTTTCGTACAGTGTCAGCGCTGAAGTCAAGCTTGAGCCAGTCACCAGAGAGCCCTCCCTGTCCCCGCGTCCCCCGTAAGGAAGGCCTGCTATTTTTTTTTTTCGCCCTCATCATCAACCTGCCTCTGTCTCTCCCTTTTCCTCCCTGGATTTCTTATCCTCTACTCTATTCCCGAGTTCATTAAGACTTCACCTCGTTGTCGTATCTGTGTGTGTCGCATCTTACAAAGGTTGCCTCTGTCTTGCTCAACTCTTTTTTAATTTCCCTTATTGGGTCCAATCGCTCACTTACGCAACCTTGCCCATTCTTTATTTCTTGGCTGTTTCGGCCCCTGTATTTTCCTCGCTTCTCCGTGCTGCGTTTCCACTCTGCACCTACTTCAAATCCTCAACCGACTCGACTACTCGGCTATCCCGCGACCTTCATCTCTATCAATAATCGACGACGCTGCGGATATCTTGGTCGATTCGTCATCACCGACTTGACCCTGCAGGTTATGCTTGCGAACCAACAACGATAAAAGCACAGACGATAGCACAGACGATAGCCTTTGCACCTCGTCGTTCCCTCCGCTTCTACATCGCCACGTAATCGCGACCGCACCCTTTAGCTCGACATACCATCTAAACACTCAGTACAATGTCTCGACCTAATGCCGAGGAGCCCGTCCCGCTTCTCTCCTCCGAGGAGAGAGAGCGCGAGACCAAGGGTGAGCTGGACCTTGAGGGCGACGCCGGTCGCGCCGAGCCTCCCAAGAGCCAAAACCTCGAGCACGAGTACTCGATTCCCAGCACGGTCAAGTTCGCCTGGCTCGGTACCTACTTCTTCTTCTCCCTTCTCCTGACTCTCTATAACAAGCTTGTCTTGGGCATGGTAAGCAATCAGTCCCGTCTCCTTGATCGCGCTCTCGTGGCTGGAGCCTCTTAAGACGCAATCGAATACTCGGTTCCCTGCTGACTTGCGCTTGCGCCATAGTTCCATTTCCCATGGCTTCTGACCTTCCTCCACGCCTCGTTCGCCTGCATGGGCACCTACGCCATGCTGCAGATGGGTCACTTCAAGCTGTCACGACTTGGTCGCCGTGAGAACCTTGCACTCGTGGCCTTCAGTGCTCTTTTCACTGCCAACATTGCTGTCTCGAACCTGTCACTTGCCATGGTCTCCGTCCCCTTCTACCAGACCATGCGCATGCTTTGCCCGATCTTCACCATCCTCATCTTCCGCGTCTACTACGGCCGCACTTACAGCACCATGACCTACCTCTCCCTGCTGCCTCTTATTATTGGCGCTGCCATGACCACCCTCGGCGAGATGAGCTTCACTGATGCTGGCTTCCTCCTCACCATCCTCGGTGTCGTTCTCGCTGCCCTCAAGGTATGTTTTAACTTTTCTGACGCAACCTGTCCAGTTCTAACGCATTGTGCAGACGGTCGTCACCAACCGATTCATGACTGGCTCCCTCGCTCTGCCCCCTATCGAGTTCCTCCTCCGCATGTCTCCTCTTGCGGCCCTCCAGGCTTTGGCTTGTGCTACCGCCACCGGCGAGGTCAGCGGCTTTTACACGCTCATCACATCGGGCGACGTCTCTCTCCCTCCCGCACTTGCCTCCCTCTTCGGCAATGGCTTCCTCGCCCTACTCCTCAACATCTCGTCATTCAATACCAACAAGCTTGCTGGTGCCCTCACAATGACTGTGTGCGGTAACCTCAAGCAGTGCTTGACTGTGGCTCTCGGCATTATACTCTTCGATGTGACCGTCGACCGGCTTAACGGAGCTGGTATGGGCGTCACTATGATTGGTGCTGCCATCTACAGCAAGGCCGAGCTCGACAACAAGGCCCGAAAGAGCCAACAACAACAACAACAGCCCGCCTACAAACCCGTCGAGCAGCAGGCCCGGTAAAACGGGATCCTGCTGGAGAACCCGAATTCTCCCGCTTTTTTTTAATACATGACCTTTTTATAGACGATGGGGTAAGGGAGAGCGAAGGCGGGACAGGAAGTCACATATTTTTGGCGTCTTACTTTACGTTCCGGGACCTTCGAACGGTGCGCGGCAGGCATGGATTCCTGGTAAAGCAGTATCGCCATTATTGTATCTCATCATATTGTCGGCCTCCAAGGGCTTTTTAACAGAAGCAAAAAGGGGTAAAGAGTTAGGGGCTGTTGTTTTTTATTGTCATGATTATGGGCTATGGCTTCTCTTTGGAAACATGCGGGCTCAGGCTCCCCGCTGTTTTTATTCGCAACTTTAGTTGTTTTCTTCTCTCTTTTGCTTTTTGGATAGGGTCTGCACTTACTGAATACATCAAACTAGACACTCTACATGTGTTCCCGCATTATACGGCTATGGTGATGGTGAACACTTGCTATAAACTGCGCTGACTGAACTGTGTTACACAAGGAAGTAGTGGTTTTTATTTAGGAATATGACCCTCGACGAGACAGCAGAGACTGCAAGCCTTGTTGCGAAACGTCTAGCGTCCTGTGACTATTATACCTTAGTAGCCTAGTTGGGCAAATGGAATAAATAGGTATGGGACATTCCAGATGGTCAAACACCAAGTAGAAAGCCTCCTTTCAACGCCGTGCTATGCGAACAACAAAAGAGATGGGAAAAACGCAAGCGCCCTCAAGTACGAGGTGCTTTGACGGATGAGACGTCAGGAACGCTCTCTCTCTGGAGGGCCGATATTCCCTCGCGGACTTCATCGAATGACGCATTCATCTGTAATCCTAGCGACTGCGCGAGGATCTCTAGATCACTCGGAGGGAGCGGCATATGGCCTGGCGCCGATATTCCCTGGCCAAGGACCGGCACGGCGATGACGGGCGTGTCGCCTGTACCTTTGGCCTTGTTGAGCATGCCGAAGCGGATGGCGACTTCTGTGACGGTGACCATGATACTGACGACGATGAGAACGATGACGATCCAAGTGATGTAGCTCATCTTTGCACTGGCGACTGAGTCGGAGAGGATCTCGGCAAGGTCGAGGAAGACACGGCACCGCTCGTTGAGGACTTTGATACGTGGGTCGATCTCAAGGTACTCGCGGATGGCGGCATACAGAGGGTGGAGGGTCGGCTCGGACTCCCAGAAGAAGTTGGGGACATCAAGGATGTTGGAGGCTGCAAGAAAAGTTAGCATGATGAGATATGGTGATGATAGAGACAACGTACAGAGATTAATGTCGACACGGCTCTTGAAGAGGCGGCCGAGCATCCGCACAATCTCAACACGAGTCATGTTAAGCTCTCCTGTGAGGGCGAGGGTTTTGGGTACGTGCTGCGCATCCTGCATCGTCTCACTCATGCGCTCCTCGAAGAAGCACAGGCGTGTGCTCTGCGCGATGGCATGGCTGATGGTGAGCTTAATCATATGGTCGGAGCGCGGCAGCAGAGTTATCATGTCGTTGAAGACCCGCGGTCGCTTGACGTCGGCGCTGTACTCAAAATGGAACTCCTCCGTCTCGTAATCGTCCTGGTCGAGTGGGCGCGTAAGGAGGCTGCTTGCACCAGTCTCTACGGCGTCGGCATCGGCAAAGGTCATGTCGGCGAGGATATCCTTCTCCTGGTTCTCGGTAAAGTTCCAAAAGACGACGACACCGTAAGAGTAGACGAACATCTCTGCAAACTTCTTGGCGTCTGGAGCGAGTCGGTTCATGGAGGAATCGTCGTCGTCGTGGCGGAACGGGTTGCTGTGCTCATCAGGCGTCATGGGCGTGTCGGTGAACCGGGAGGGCATTGCGTGGCCACGATCAGGGCTTTCGTCCATGTACGCGTCGTCTTCAAAGTAGCCCTCATGATGATCCCGCTGTTCGCTTCGCTCAATTTCCAGATCCAGGACTGTCTTGCCGGTGCCAGGCGTCTTAAGTATGGGTCGACTACGGACGCGATAGCCATCGGTGCCGTTCAGCAGTGGCAGAGCGTAGATGACATAAAGACAGTCGTCGTACAGCTTGGTCTTTGCTTCGTGCT
This sequence comes from Fusarium devonianum, assembly GCA_017140155.1. NCBI lineage: Eukaryota > Fungi > Ascomycota > Sordariomycetes > Hypocreales > Nectriaceae > Fusarium > Fusarium devonianum. Next base: position 84,787 of record JADBHU010000151.1, on the reverse strand, counting down.
TCTTCCGCAGGAATTCGGCGGTGGTCTTGATCTTGTACGCCTGCGCAGTGCAATAGGCTGTCAATCTGCTAACTTTGTCCTTTCTCTGCATCTTGGGCAGCCTCTCTGCAAAGCTTTTCCCGCGTATGCCGCCCCTCTTTCTTAGCACATCGAGCTCTTCGTCCATCAGTGGTCGGTTTTCCTCGTCTTGTAGGCGCCTCGCGAGAACTGACTCCGACTCAATCTCTTCCTCAACGTCATCGTCCTTTTCGTCTGTTTCCGGCAGGAGCACTAGCTTCTGGCTGATCTTGGTAGTCCTTGAAGGCATCGGCTGGCCAGTACGAGACTGCATGTTCGGAAGACCGCCTGTCGAGATTCGACGACTGCTTAAGGGAGTGCCTCCGGCGGCTGGCCCCCGAGGAAGAGGCACTGGAGGGGCGCGAGGTTGGCCGGATGGTATCTGTGAATTGTACTGGAGGACATTGTCGACGGTCATGAATCGCATCGGAGCGGGAGGACCTGGAGGGCCGGAGCCAGTGTCCTGACGCGTAAGAGATCTTCTCTGAGGCGGTCGCTGCCTGGCATCCGTGACCTGACACCCTGTTAGCAAAAATGCGCTGGACGCGCAAAGGATGATCGCACAAGAACCGATGGGCGTTGCTTGGAAGCCATGGCGGCAATTCAGGGTCCAACGCCCTTGGTAATCTAGAAAGGTAGATTATGCAGAATAGTAAAGGCTCTGTGGGCAAGGGAGGCTTGGCTTTGGTAAGGTCGCGATGGCGGCTAAAAGGCGCTGGGAGACAAGAGAGTGAAGCCCAAGATTCGAATGGTTCTGACGGGACTAGGCATGGTTTGCAGCCCGGGCCAATTGCTTTCGGACTCTCTTTTGCGAGGATGACCTCATGTAACCCCACTACTACCCAAGTAAGCTACAGCGGGTCCCAACTGCCACAGTACTTACAATGCAGCAATACCGTAGCCTCAACAGCCAACATTAACAAGTGACACTTTTAGCTGTTGGTGAGCTTATCATGGGAAGCGAGGAACTGAGCCAAGCGCTGAGAGGTCCCGTCGAGCCATGTCAATCATCGTGTCTCGTGTATACCCGCAACTCTGCACCTGGACAATTTGACTGGCTGATTGGTGGATGCCGTCCACAGCTGTATCTGCGTCAGGACCTCACATATGGATGTCTGAAGTTGAGAATGACGACGATGTCGTCAATGTTAAATAAAGCTCAATGCATTTCTGCACGTAATCTAGAGAGCGGGTTCTGCGCCGTGCTTTTTCATATATAACATACCATACTTATACCCAGTTGTGGTCCTCTGCTGCTTTGAGACATGTGAGGATAGAAGAGTGCTTGGGATTGGATCAGCATCCCAGCTTCTTATATGAAGAGCTACTCTCAACTGTAATCAATAGAACACTAATAAGTACTACTTATGCATGGCTCCATCCCTCATCCCTACCTTACGTGTGCTCGAAGCGCATGAAGTAACGATATGAACACAGGTTAAGCTTGCAAGGACTAGGTTGACAAAAAGGCGGATCAGCACCCAGAAACCACCAATCGGAGCCACGAAGGCCGTTGCTGGGCGGTTGGCCCGTTGTTTGTTTACTATGATTTTTTTGGCTGGCTGAATCACTCCAACGCCCCGCCATGCCATAAGCTGCCTTCCCTTTGGTAGGCCATCTTCTTGGGCATTATTGACATTCTGTGACATGGGCCATTTCGGAGACGCTGTGACAGCATTAGCATTCTTTTGACGCCCCATCGCCTTGCTTTGGTGTTTCTTCTCTCTCCTCACTCCTCACTCATCACATCCATCCATACATTCATTCATACGTTCCTCCACAACAGTCTTCCGGTCCCCTCACCAGCGCAAGCGCATGTCTTGGAACAAAGATTCCTCGCTCCTCGCGCCGTAGACCCCGAACGCATTCCTCAAACCACCGGAGCGACGCTCGAACCATGCGTTGACGTTACGACGAATCGTGGATTTCTTTCTTACTATCTTGAACTTGCAAAAGGCGCCGCCGATTCTTGGGAAACCAAGTCCGCGACTCGGCCGACGACGAGCCATCGACAATGTCATCCCGCACTCATCCTTTCCAAACCCAACATCTACCTCAATCTCAACCTCACACTCACAGCCACCTGCAACCGCCTCCGCATCCGCTTCGTCAATCGCGAACCGTCGACTTTGCCTCTACCGCATCTCCATCCCTCCTCAACCGCTTCCCCTCGACAACTTCATCGTCGGCCTCATCTGGCTACTCACACGCCTCCGACCATAGCCTCCACAGCCAGTACACGTCCGCCTCTAGTTCAGCCGGCTACGGTACCAAAACCCCTGGCCATAAACGCTCACAGAGCGATGTGAGGACACGAGCGCGCACCTTTGAAACCGGGGAAATGACAAGCCCCAAGAAAGGCCAGGAAAACCCTTTCACCTCAGTTCGACAGTCTCTCCGTCCACTTCCCCAGGCCCCGGCATCTGCGGCGCCTGTGACTCCTCCTCATAATTCACCCCGCCATGATCGCGGCAAGAGCGTCGATATCGGCAAGTTGTCGATGGTCCAGGGCGACAGACAAGCTTCGCCAACCTCGCCTTCTCGCCCGCAACTAATGCGACCGAATTCGATGCTTCTCACCCGATCCGACTCGATCCGTACTCCACAGGCGTCACAGCAGCCTCAATCACCACACCATGTGCATAGCACGCATTTGGCTCGGGATGAGCTTGAGGGGTTGGGCAAATCTTCGACGAGCCAGCTGAGGACGCTTTCTCGCCTAGCAACATCAGATTCAGCCGAAGATTTCACCATCACCTCAGCGGCTCAGGAAGTTGTTGGCTTACGCGGCCGACGCAGACTGCAACGCGCCGACAAGAGTAGTGGCGGCCGGGGCCAAAAGATGACGGGCTACAGTTGGGAGGGCCGCAACTGGATGGACAAGCAGCGACAATTCCTTCAAGCCTACGAATACTTGTGCCATATTGGTGAAGCCAAAGAATGGATTGAAGATGTCATCCATAAGTCTATACCCCCCATCGTCGAACTCGAGGAAGCGCTTCGTGACGGTGTTACTCTTGCAGAGGTAGTAGAGGCGCTCAACCCTGATAGACGCTACCGCATCTTTCAACACCCCAGGCTTCAATACCGACACTCTGATAACATAGCCATCTTCTTCCGATACTTAGATGAAGTGGAGTTGCCTGATCTTTTCCGCTTTGAACTCATCGACCTGTACGAGAAAAAGAACATCCCCAAGGTCATCTATTGCATCCATGCCCTAAGTTGGCTCCTATTTCGGAAAGGCATAGTCGACTTCCGCATTGGAAACCTCGTCGGTCAGCTCGAATTCGAGCACCATGAGCTGGAGGCCATGCAGAAAGGCCTCGATAAGCTTGGAGTCAGCATGCCCAGTTTCGGCACTATGGGCGCTGATTTCGGTGTTCCTGAGCCTGAGCCCGAGCCGGAAGAGACAGAGGAGGAGAGAATTGAGCGGGAGCTGAGAGAGAATGAGGAGAACGTGGTGGAACTTCAAGCACAGGCTCGAGGTGCCCTAGCCCGAGTGAGGCTCGGCGAAGTAATGCAGCAGTTATGGGACGAGGAAGAGCGGTTGATCGATCTACAATCTCGAATCCGAGGTGACTTCACCCGGCAAATCATGGGATACCGACTGGAAATGAAGCTCTTTGCTACTCGCCTGCAGAGCACAGCCCGCGGTTTCCTGGCTCGACGGAGACTCGATCGGCGCGACCAGATTCTGGAAGCACTGGAGCCCGATATCCTAGAGCTGCAGAATATGATCCGGGCCAACAAGGTCCGAGACCAGGTACGAGATTTGACTGCTCAGCTTGCGAGATGTGGCGGCCCCGTCCGGGAGATTCAGGCGATCTCCAGAGGCTTCTTGATCCGTAAGAACCATGCCGTACAGCACGAGGAGACGAAGCAGACATCGAGTACTGTCGAAAAATTGCAGGCGGCTGTCCGCGGAGCAATGGTTCGAGGCAGATTTGAGAAGAACCTCGAGGAGCTGGACACCCAAACACATGCGATCACCGAGCTGCAGGCAGCGGCGAGAGCATTGCTGACCAGAAATCAGATCGACCTCCAGCAAGAGCACCTCCGATCCTTTGGTCCTCAATGGACGTCCCTCCAGTCTTTTGCCCGCGGCTTGCGCGCTCGAAGCGAAACAGAGGCGCTGAAGACCGGACTCTCAAGACATATCGCTGACATCGGCCGACTTCAGGCGTTTGCCCGAGCAGCAGCGACCAGAAGGAGAATCACCACCTTGACCAATGCGCTGGAGGAGACCGAGCCAGCTGTGGTTAGCCTTCAAGCGTGTGCTCGAGCAGCGGCAGTCAGGAGGAACGTTGTCAGCTTGACCGGTGCTCTGCAGGAGACTGAGCCAATCGTGACTGACCTCCAGGCGTATGCTCGCGCAGCAGCAGTCAGAAGGAACGTCACAATCTTGATCGATGCGTTGAAAGAGAACGAGCCAACGATAGTCGATCTTCAAGCAATCGTGAGAGGCATGTTTGAGCGACAGACCATCGCTGCAGACCAAGAGAAGCTTGAAGAGCAAGAACCTCAAATTACGACCCTACAAGCAACCATCCGAGGATTCTTATATCGAAAACAACACCAGGCCTTCCTCGAGGAAGTAAACTCTCATACGCCCCAGATTATCCAACTCCAGAGCATTCTGCGAGCCATGATGGAACGCGCCAGAGTTGAGGACATCATGGCCGAGCTGGAGCTAGAAGAAGGGTCGATCATCGCCTTCCAGGCTGCCGCACAAGCATTCGTTGTCCGAGCCCGGTTCGAGGAAAAGAAGCGTTTCTATAACGAGAACATGCAAAAGGTAATCAAGATCCAGAGCTTTGTCCGTGCCAAGGTCCAGGGAGAGGCATACAAGAGCCTCACAACTGGCAAGAACCCTCCTGTCAACGCTGTCAAGAACTTTGTCCACCTTCTCAACGACAGCGACTTCGACTTCAATGAAGAAATCGAGTTTGAACGCATCCGCAAGACAGTGGTCCAGCAAGTACGACAGAACGAGCTGCTGGAGAATTACATTGACCAGCTTGACATCAAGATTGCTCTTCTAGTCAAGAACAAGATCACCCTGGACGAAGTTGTCAGGCACCAGCACAACTATGGAGGCAACTCCATGGGCTTCCTTGCCAACAGCTCCATGTCCTCGGCAAACCAGTTTGACCTTAAAGCTCTAAACAAAAGCTCGAGAAAGAAACTCGAATCTTATCAACAACTATTCTTCAACCTCCAGACCCAGCCACAGTACCTTGCCAGACTCTTCAAGCGCATCAGGGAGCAAGGAACAGCTGAGAAGGAGTGCAAGCGGATCGAGCTACTGATGATGAGCATGTTCGGTTATGCCCAGAAACGACGAGAAGAATACTATCTGCTCAAACTGATTGCCCGGTCAATCCGAGAGGAGATTGCCGGGGCTGGTGCTTTGCAGGACTTTATCCGTGGAAACTATTTCTGGTCCAAGCTGCTTAACAACCATACCCGCTCGCCTCGCGATCGCAAGTATCTTCGAGACCTTCTAGGCCCTCTTGTTCGCGACAATATCGTTGAGGATCCGGCTCTTGATCTGGAGAGTGACCCAATGCAGATATACCGATCAGCCATCAACAACGCAGAGTTGGCCACAGGCGAACCCGACCGAAGACCACTGGATGTCCCTCGAGAAGTTGCTATCCGTGACCCCGAAACTCGACGACTCTTTATCGACCATCTGCGAGATCTGAGAGAAATCTGCGACCAATTCTTTATGGCATTGGAGGATCTGCTGCACAAGATGCCTTATGGTCTGCGATTCGTGTGCAATCAGATATTTGAAGGCCTGCGTCAGCACTTCAAGCGCGAATCACCAGAGAATCTCATCCAGGTCGTCTCTAATTGGCTTTGGCGATTCTATCTTCAACCAGCAGTGACGGCCCCTGAGAATGTCGGGGTGATTGAAAAGTCATTGAGCCCTCTACAGAAGAGAAACTTGTCCGAGGTTGCCAAGGTCATTGGTCAAGTCGCCTCTGGCCGACCTTTTGGGGGCGAGAACGTTTACCTTCAGCCCCTGAATGCTTTTGTTGCCGAATCTGTTGAACGCCTCAGCCAGATCACCAGCGATGTTATTGCAGTGCCGGACGCGGAGAGGACGTTTGACATTGACGAATTCAACGACCTCTACGCCAAGAACAAGCCGACTCTGTACATCAAGATGGCTGATGTTTTTGCCATTCACAACCTGGTGGCCTCGGAGCTTCAGACAATGTGTCCCAACCGTGAAGATGTTTTGAGGGAGATTATGAGCGAGCTCGGCAGCGCCAAGAACAACGAGAACGAAATGAATGCTGCAGGGTCCTCGGATATTCAAATGTTCCTAACACCCAAGCTCCACGATGTTGACGACCCCGAAGCCGATGTCAAGTCGCTCTTCATGGAGACGAAGCGATGCGTGTTGTACATCATCCGCGTGCAGACCGGCACCAACCTCCTTGATATCCTCATTAAGCCGATCTCGCCAGAAGACGACCACAAGTGGCGCATGCTGCTGCGCGACGAGTTTGCAGCCCACAACAAGACTCGCGGAGCTTACTCCGATTCCAACATGATTGATGTGACGCGCATGTCATATCAAGAGCTCAAGCGGACGGCGCTGGAGAACGTGATGCGGCTCGAGAAGCTGGGCCGCATCTCCAAGCACAACCACTACCAGGATGTGCTCAACGCCATTGCCCTTGATATCCGTACCAAGAGCCGCCGAAGGGTTCAGCGACAGCGAGAGTTGGAGGGCGTTCGCCTAACACTAGGCAACTTGCACGAGAAGGCCGAGTATCTTGAGCAGCAGCGCAAGAGTTACGACGACTACATCGAGCAAGCGATGGGAACTCTGCAGAACAAGAAGGGGTAAGTGAAGTTGGTTCTGACTTGTATGAGACCTTCAGCTAACACCCCGAACAGGCGGAAACGTTTCTTACTTCCCTTTACCAAGCAGTACAACCACCAGCGAGAGCTGGAGCGCAGCGGCCGGGTGCCGAAGTTTGGCAGCTACAAGTACAGCGCACGCTCACTCTCGGAGAAGGGGGTACTTGTGTCGTGGAGCAGCGTGGGCGACCGTGACTGGGAGAAGATCAACCTCACCATCTCGTGCGACGAGGTGGGTGTCTTCAGCCTCGAAGGCTCGCGTGGACACATCCAGATCCCTGGAGCCAGCGCGCTGGTGTCCATCGAGGATCTGCTACAGGCGCAGTTTGAGGCGCACCAGTTCATGACCATGTTCGAGGGCAACCTCAAGCTCAACGTCAATCTGCTACTGCATCTGCTGTACAAGAAGTTCTACCGAACGCAGTAAGGAGTCGTTACAGGCTCCTGCTGGCTTGCCCCTGGAGGGAAAGCATACGTGTTTGCAGGAGGAATACGTATCATATGACGACCATGTTTCAAGGAAGGAAAGCGGAAATGGAACGAAGCATTGCAAACGGCGCGATGGGAGGGCGATGTGCAACAAACAGGTGTTTTTTTCAGGCTTGCTTTGCATGGGAGGATGCGAAACGGTCAAGGTGCATATACTACGACAACTTCAAACTCACGATGGGTCAGGCGGGGAGTAGGGAAGGAAGAAAACAAGGGATCGTCTTTTTAGCATATTTTTTTTTTGATGCAGATTCCTGCCTCGTGCGGGAATCAGCGAGAGGATGGGAGGAGTGCTTGGTCGCTTTTGGTGTGATGGTTTCGAATTATTAGGGATATCGCTCTAATGGGCACAAACATAAAGCATGTTATTAAAGCTTATTTCCACGCGCGTTCTCTCCGTCAACTGTGAGCGCACGACGACTACTGTTGATACTGTTCGCTTCATTTCCTCGTGATCTTCGAGTTGCCAGCACAAAACGACAGAGCTGTGCCCTCTTCACTCATCCAAGACAGGTTGTCGGTGGTCGGTTATCGGAGAGGCTAAGCCGTGATTGGCCGACCATCTTGGTTCCACAGTCAAGTTGCAAAGAAGTCCGGTGGAGAAATCCTCAGGCTAACAAGGTCCCTTCGAGTCGAGGCCAAGGCAACAATAATTAACAGACGACTAGCTAGGATTCGGGTTGCAGGGCATTGGGCAGCGTGGACATGACTAGGGGATACGTGAATGAGACGGAATGAAGGAAGGTTATGGCATTGCATGAGAATGCAAAGTGGACACACCGAAGACGAAAAGGGAAACAAGGCACGTAGCATGGAGGAAGATGAGAAATTGGCTCATAAGCGGTGGACTGGTCGCTCCAAAGGGTGGTGCTGTGAGCTGATAGGAAGTGAGTCTCTGAGTCGCGCTGGTCGTGGCGGTAAGAGCCCAGAGCGGCTGGTGGGTTAGTCATGGAATTGCACATGATTTCCACAGATAAGCATCACTTCAACAGAGCGCTGAAGAAGAAATGATTGACAAGGGCGCAGCCGGTAATGGAGGACCAGGGGGGAGGCTGGTTGTGTGCCGCCGAAGCACAAGTTGGGCATTCAGTGCAGAATGCGAGGGTTCGATAACCCTTTTCGCTGCAGACCCAGCGGAAAGGAGCTCATCTCTCTGTTGGACTGGCAATGTGAGGATGCCACTCTGAAGTGACTGAATCTACGTCGTGGATTAGTTTACGACCAGAGCCTGGGTGGGTGTCCGTGCCAAGAGGGTCTACTACGTATCAGCAAAGCCCCAGCAAAGACCCGGCTTATTCTGGGCGTTTCTCCTGGTCCGGGGGTACCGTAGCACAAAAGTCCAGCAAGCCATCCCAGTCTTAGACAGACAGAGGAACACAGAAATCTAGCCTCGAGAAGCAAAGAAGCGCCTGATATTTCAATGTCGACATCTATACTTGAGAAGATGTGATTATTTGATCCGTCGATCCGTTTCACTTGGTTTCGTGGAGCGTCGTAGCTCGCCGGAGCGTTGGGACATCCCCAGATTGCACCATCGGAAGCTGGCAAGGCGCAATGACACTATGGAGTCGTGAGAACCGCTTGGTGTGTACCAAGTAAAGCAAGCCAGGAAGAAAAAAGGACACGAAGGTTATGCGCTAGTAGGTGTACCCTGTGCCTCAGAGCCCCGCGAAATGACTGCAAGAAGCATGGGGAGCAGCTGCATTCCAGAAATTTGATGTTTACCACGATAACAATGGTCTTTGATTCTATTCGCCTTGATGTCTGCTCTTTTTCTGTTCTTTCTTTTTTGTAATCTATGCGACGTTCGTACTCAGCGGTCGGCCAAGCAGTCGAGTACCGAAAGAGCAGGGAGTAGGTCCATATCGGAAGCGGAGGGGCAGTAAGCGACGGAGGGCCGTTGCAGATACGCATTAGGTGGTGGCGGGCGCCCGAGATGAATGTAAGGAGTATGATGGCAGCAGGTTGTCGCCGTTGTGGAGCGCGTGAGGTTTGTCAGATTTGTCTATACAGTAAATTGGCACGGTCTATTCTGTGCGGATCTGCATAGACTGCACGGTGCCCCATGGGATACTCATGCACCGTATAGGTAAATCTTGGAGGTTGCGCGTTTCTCAAGACCAAAGTGATTTGCGGGCAAAGGATGCAGGGACTGGAGGGCCAGTGCGTCGTCCACGGCAGGACTTTGTGCTTCGTGGGCCATCGTGACGCCCACCCGGACAAGGACCAGGCGAGAACACAGCAGCTGAAGCAGGTGGAGAAGCATCAGATATGCTATCACTGCTGAATGGTGGTGGGACGAAGCGCATTCTCATCGCTGCCAGCTGCATGTTGCATCATCGGTTTGCACAAAACGAGGGACGGCAAATGGACGATGTTGGACAAGCGCATGTGGAGAAAGAAGGCTGAGGCGGGCACTGTGTAAATATACCCAAAGCTGAACGCGGAAGAGATGAGGATGCCCGAAGACAAGACTAACGGGGATCGATGTCCAGGTGATGCATCGAATGCACAGTCGAGACAGCGTGATACGCTCTGTTGAAGTTGCAGATTAATCCTTGGATGCATACAATGATGGTAATGAGCTAGGATGCTGTGGAAGAAAATAGGACGCTCTTACTTCTTGGGTCACTGTTGATTCTTGTATCTTCTCCGTATCGAAAGGAATGATGTTGTATGATGCTGTGATGATCGTTATTGATCGCGAAGGAGAAGCGGGAGAAGACGTGGCTGCTTGTCTCGGATGGCTTGCGGATATTGGATGGAAGAGGAGGAGTAGGATGGCCATGTAAGTTGGAGGGGCTGTCAATCTTTGGGCTTGGCCAGGGAGGGACTGGGCAGAAAGCCTCGGACCAATCGTGGCCAGCGACTGGCCGAAATGAGTAGTTGCCCATCCCTAAATCCCTGCTCAGACAGTTGAGACTCGGCTTCGGCGTGCGGCGACCAGGCTACGGTACTACGTTAGACTTTGATATGCACTATCGAGAAAAAAGTTATCCGCTCGGGAAGACACACACACTACGGCGTACATACTAACAAGCGCAACCGGAGAGTGTAACGGATATTTACATACCGCCGCATCGGAAAGGCAGTTTTGGAAAGGGGGAGAAGGATTCTGAACAGGGATGATGGATGATGATACAGCGTTGGGATATGAGATGTAATTTCTGTTTCGCACATTCGAGCAGCGAGTCGAGTGCCAAGTAGAGAACTAGCCAGGACAAGTTGACAACTCGATGAATCAATCAATAGAACTTGAAAGGCTTAACCATACCGTGTATCGGTATGGTTCAAAAAAGCAGACAGCCAACTTTGTGAGAATCACGAACACGAGGGAAACTTGAGCTAACGGAGTTGCGTGGTGTGTCCATGATGATCCTCGTGACAGTTTCCTGACAATGGAAGCAGTGTGATTCAGAGACTGGCCTCGGGATTATGCACCATCGCGGGCCATACCAATAAATTTCCATTGCGCGACAAGCCGCGTTTATTGCATATCTCAAGATTCCCCACTTGCCTTCCCCCAGTCTTCCCCATCCCCATTCTTTTCTCAGACAAGCATCACGCACACGCCCCCCCTCCACCCACGAGACGCAATTCACTAGAAAGATACTCGGCTCTAGTGCGCTCGCCTTCTTGCGTGATCGATCCTCCGGCATGGCTTATTGGAATAGCCCCTGGCTACGGAGCCACCCCTGCTACGATGGACCCTCGCTCCATGCAGCAAGCGTCGACGCTTGTCTGCCGAGCTAATGCCCACAAAGTCTACCTTCCGTCGTGAGCCGCTCGACACGACAAGTCCGCTCGCCTGTGATCCAAGTGGACGACGGATGGAACATCCGAGACGATGTCAGCCAAAGATAAAAGGGCAGACCGCGTTCCCACTCCCGTCCATTGCAAAACTTGTGGCGTCAATCACCTCACCGGTTACCTTCCCGTTTTTGGTCGATCTAGTCGAGGATTTGCTGCTTATCTTCTTGTTGCCTCCCAGGATCCCATCCCATCTCACAGAACTCGCCCACATAAACCATCACGCAGATCAACTGTTTACCCCATCTCACCCCTGCCTTCTGCCTTCTTCCCACCCCAGCTGTCCCCGCGTACGTACATACGTCGAGACAGTAATTACTCCTCGTACCGAGCGTGTCTGTCTCGACCGTCTTATTCTAGCTCCTGTGCTTCCGCGTGTGCCGTACAGTTCGAGAAACCGTGTGTCGCGCTATTGACCCTTGAACATTGTCTACCTGGGTCCCCTTGTCTCAGCGGCAAACAAGACGGACACGGACGCGAGCTTAGTAGATCTCTACATTGCATCTCACGGGACTTGTAGAGAGCTTTGAGTCAATCTACGGTGCCACCCTTGACCGGCCTTCCTATACATTTAACAAGCCACCCCCCATCTACTGGGCTTTCAAACTCGAAGTCTCGTTTTCCTATCAATCCTTCCTCTTTACCTCACATCTACACAACCCTCTTCATACCTCAACCTCCCTTATCATTCTCATCTGTCACGAGACAGCCACATAAGCATACCCAAAACCAGCTGTTTAGACAGTGGTTGACCTTGTACACTACACTAAACTGCACGGCACTACACCACGGCCACGCATCAAGGCGAGCCTGAACTTGACAATGGCTCCTGATCTCAACTCTCTACCCCCTTCCCAAGGGGAGACCTCTGCCGCCCCTCGTCTTTCTCCCAATGCTGAGCAGCCCAACATTCTCTTCATTATGGCCGACCAGCTGGCCGCTCCTCAGCTGAAGATGTACAACCCCAACTCCCAGATCAAGACGCCCAACCTCGACCGTCTTGCTTCTACTTCGGTCCAGTTCGACTCAGCGTACTGTCCATCGCCACTCTGCGCTCCCTCGCGCATGAGTTTGATCAGTGGCCAACTGCCCATGAAGATCGGTGCCTACGACAACGCCGCCCAGATTGGCTCTGATGTCCCTACCTATGCCCACTACCTGCGCTCCAAGGGCTACCACACTGCCCTCGCTGGCAAGATGCACTTTATTGGTGACCAGCTCCACGGTTATGAGCAGCGTCTCACCAGTGATATCTACCCTGGTGACTTTGGCTGGGCCGTCAACTGGGATGAGCCTGATACCCGACTTGAGTGGTATCATAATGCCAGCTCCATCCTCCAGGCCGGCCCTTGTGGTCGAAGCAACCAGCTTGACTACGACGAGGAGGTCATGTTCAAGAGCACTCAGTATCTGTGGGACCACGTCCGGGAGGGCCCCAAGAAGCGTCCCTTCAGCTTGACTGTGTCACTCACTCACCCCCACGACCCTTACACCATTACCAAGAAGTACTGGAACCGTTATGAGGATGTCGACATCAACCTTCCAGAGGTCAGGATGGACAAGGAAGACTTGGACACCCACAGCAAGCGATTGCTCAAGGTCTGTGATCTGTGGGACCAGGACTTTTCCGATGAGCAGATCAAGCGCGCCAAGCGTGCTTACTACGGCTCTGTTAGCTATGTAGATGACTGCATCGGCAAACTGCTCGAGACTCTGGAGGACGCCGGTCTTGCTGAGAATACCATTGTCATCTTCAGCGGCGATCATGGCGACATGCTCGGCGAGCGCGGCCTTTGGTACAAGATGAGCTACTTTGAGTCGTCTGTCCGCGTTCCCATGTTGATCAACTACCCCAAACGCTTTGCGCCTCACCGCGTCACCCAGAACGTGTCGACTCTAGATCTTCTGCCTACAATCTGTGACTTGGTTGGCACCAAGCCGGCTCCTTATCTCCCCATGGACGGCACCAGTATGTTGCCTCATCTCGAGGGCCGCGAGGGCCACGACACAGTCATCGCCGAGTACACAGGCGAGGGCACTGTTCGACCCATGATGATGATCCGACGAGGTGATTGGAAGTACATCGTCTGCCCCGCCGACGAGCCTCAGCTGTACAACTTGGCCCGAGACCCCAAGGAGCTAGACAACTTGGCCCGATTCAAGAAGATTGCCCCCAAGACAGCTGAAGAGGAGGAGGCCAAGGAAGCCTTCCTCAAGTTCGAGGCCGAGGCTCACGCTCGGTGGGACTTTGATGCCATCACCGAAAAGGTGTTGCTGTCACAGCGCACCCGACGAGTAGTATGGGATGCGCTCAAGGAGGGCGAGTTCACCAGCTGGGACCACAACCCCAACGATGACGGCAGACAGAAGTAAGTGGACAAATCCTAGAGCCTAACTAACCCTCAGCACTGCTGAGAGTCCTATAAATCATATTATCGCATCAATCCTGAAGTTGAAGATGTGCTAACACTGCTGCCTCAGGTACATTCGCTCCACCATTCCTCTCGATGATCTGGAGCGCCGAGCTCGCTACCCGTTTGTAGACGCTAATGGGTACGAGAGCAAGGCGGTCTCTTCGGTTCGTGGTTCTTGAGGCGGGGGTGCACAGAGTGACTAGATAAGTCAAGGAATGGGCGAGTGATAAATTACGACCATCACTGGGGAGATTTACTTCAGCGGTTGCTATTTGTGTTTGCGATGCACAGCGTTGGGTTTTACATTGGAACCATACTTTTACTTTTGCACGCATAGCCAGCACTTGGGTTGTCTGTTTTGGACCGGGTTAAAAGCATATTATAGTGGTGCATTTATTTACCCTGGATGATAATGAAGATCAAAATAAGACCTGTTGCACGCTTTCTGACCCGTGAACTTGGAAGATTAGTACTGCAGTTGATATCATGGGCCAACTCAGACAACTACGTAGAGGTTGGCTGTTGTCGTCGCAGGATTACTGTTGTCCTGGTTGGCTGTTGATTATCCGATCATCATCTTTGATCATCTACCCAATTTTGACCAGTGGTAGAGAAGCCGTGTCCGATTTGCCCTTCCATTCATATCTTATGACTCCACAACCGTCATTCTCATCGATGACCGAGTTCAAACAGCGCTTCTGGAGCATCGGCCTTTCTCGCCCGACACGGCCGATCGCACGATGTACGGGCCGATCGCTCCGGCAGTCCATGGGAATTAGCATCATCTGCAAGTTTAGTTAGCAACAGGATAAGCACGATTGTGTGATTTTGGCGTTGATGTCGACAAGAGACCCATGACGTGCCGATAATCTGGGGTGGGTGGAGTGGCCGCAGGGTCCTGCCGTCCTGGCGTTCTAGCGGGTGGGTTTAGAAGCACAGGGGGTGCGGTGAGGGTGTTGGCTTAGGTACAGTAAGTACCTCTCACTGGCTGTTGTGCCTGGCGCTTCAGGCACTATTTGGTAGATTCAGGCACACTCTGGACCAAACAATTCCACAGTGACGCGCTTCATTAGTGGGAAGCTGTGAGAGGGCCCCGCGAATCTCCAAATTTGTGAGTTGAACGACACTTTTTTTTTATACCACAACGTCCATATCTTGGAACCGTCTCGCTACACCGCACCTCGTGTCAGCTTCTCTTGCATTGCAGACTGGATCTCCGGTTACGCCAGTGATCGCCCGAGGGTCGGTCAGGGTTGGGTTGCCGCACCTAGGCCGCTCGCTACCATGGCCACACTACATCTGGAAGATGACGAACTGAAAGCGCTGGAGCAGACCCTGGGCAGGCTGGCCCAGCTGTCGAGCAGTATCCAGAGTTTGAAGATGGATCTCTTGAAGAGCAATCCTTTACCGTCTGCGTATGTCGTCCTGTGGTCCCCGATCAATGCCGCGCCAAGCTGACCCTATCGAAGTTCTTCTCTCCAAGCGTCCGCCCAGATCCTCCAGCGCAACCTCCAGACCGTTCTCGACAGCCTCAACGAAAACTCGGAGCTTTTCAACCGCATGGCCATCCACCCCTCTCCCAACTTTCCCGGACGCACGCAAGAAAGCGTCCTCACCCAACTCCTCCGCAAGAAGCTCGAGCCCGACGTCGAAGAACTCGTCGCTGACGGCCGCGAAGTGGCCCGGCTCGCTACTCCAGCCGGGATCAACGACCTGCAAGACATCTGGCACGAGCTGCGGCAGTGGACCCTCGAGCGCGTGACGGCCTACGTGCGCGACGAGGCTGGCGACGTCTACACGACAGAGGAGCGAGCATCGGGTACCGAGAACGTGCGCACTGGCTTACGAAGAGATGTTGAAGAGGAAGACGACGACGATGACGATGGCGACGAAGAGGACGAGAATGCGGCAGACGGTGGAGCATCGCAGCGGAAGCTGAGAGGCCCGGAGCCCGAGACTCTGCTATGGTTCGCGGCAAGGGGAGACTTTGAGGTGCCGCGCAATGTCGAGTTTGAGCGCAAGAGGGATGTCTACAAGGGGCTCCAAGGCGTGAACGTCCCGCCTGGCGAGCAGATGCAGGGTTTTGTTCCGTCGTAGGATGGGCCGAGTTGCATCCCGGCGTTTTTGACATTCCAAGAGCCGCTATTGTGGCGACAAAGAGGAGATGTTGCTTTGTTTTAGAGGTATCGCAGGTCATGATACCCAGTTTTTCAATCGTGTTTTGGGCAAGATTTCCTCTGTTCGATGCTCATGCGAGAGCCAAGTTGGGGCATTTGCTCGGCTCTGAACAGGCAGGGCGGCAAGGAGTTTGGATGCGAGCATGGGCGGATAGATTTCCCTTGATACTTTGTGCACGGCGCCAACATTAGACCGCCGACTCTTGACTTTCTGGAGTTACGCGTATCGTCGCAATATCATCGTTTGTATATGTATCGGGAAGTGGGCCAAAAGTCGCGTGGGGAGATGCGAGCTACAACGGCCTCGTGGCGTGTAACTCATAAATATATGGTAGGTGAGCAATCCAGCATGAGCCGTATCTTCTTGATGGAATATGCTAATCTTACGTGACAGCTCATCGTGGTGGCGTTGCGACTTACGAAACGTCTGACTGTAGTCTCAGAGACGGCCAAAGCTATTTCCCCATCAACTCTCTATGCTTCGTCTCTCAACTGTTTGATATCAGCATTATCGTCAAACGGTTCATCTTCGCGTCGACTGCCGTCCATCAAGGTTTAGCAAGCTGACCTCACTCGTCGCTTGCTGCTGACTCGCGCCTCAAATCTCCAATGGCATCGGCAGTTGCGCCGCCATTGTCGTCACTGCAACGTCTATGGCGCGGAGCTAACCCTGCTGCCATCCATTGACTTCCGACTTCCCCGCGCTTTTGACAGCGCAATGTGGGGATGGGCAGTGCTCACGAGACTGATGAATGGTGAACTAAAATAATGCGGCGGTTTTCCTGGCAGCTCGTGGTGGGAGCATTTTGCTGCTGATTTTGACGGTGATGGGCATGGGAATGACGATGGGCTACATATAAGCTTCGGGTGGAAGCTGACGATGGAACTTGGTCTGCAACGCCCTTTGTTGCTCTGCTCGAGCAATTCTTCTTGACATGATGGATTACCAATTGTGTCGCAGCAGCGTTGGCCTGCTACCAGAAGCCAAAGACTGCACGTACGATGCGGCAGCGATGAATACCTTGTGGGACGATGCGACGCCCCGTTCAGTACCGGACTGGACAAGCGAGTATCACGACAAAAAGTTTAGCTTTCTTTCACTGCCCATTGAGATCCGCCTTTACATTTACCACTGGCTTCATCTCATGAGCCCCGTGCGGCACGCGCAACTCGCCCCTTGGTACCCGACTCCCGTTCACTGCCAATACATCCTCCGGCGCCTCGACCCCAAGACCCACGCGACGATCCCCCGACGAAGCGACACGGTATAGCGCCAGACTTCCAGGGCATGCTCTCGCCCTTCCGGCCGCTATCAGGCCTCCCGACGAGCCTGCTCTGCGCAAGCTCGCAGGTCTACCACGAGGCCCGCCTGGTGCCCTTTACGCAGAATGAGTTCGTCTTTGTCAACTGGTTCGCATCCGGCCTCTGGGCCGCACGCGCATTCACTCGCGCCCTCGCGCCCTGGCAACGCTCCGCGCTGCGCTTCGTCCGCCTCGAGGTCCTCGCCCGGGACGTGGTTGTCGGCGGTGCAGGCCGCGAAGAGTGGCGCGCCCTGTGCAGCGAGTGGGCGGCGGGCGTGCGCGGCTTGCGGATGAAGATGGTTCTCGGCGCGAGCTCGGCGATCGTGTCCGGGCCGGCGGTCGGAGGAGGCAGCGGCGGAGTGGGTCCCAGGTCGGAGGCGGCGCGGCGCTGGGTCGGGGAGGGCCTGGGGCTGATGGCGCAGCTGCAGAGGGTCGAGATGGAGGTTGTGGCGAGGGAGATGGGGGACGAGGAGAAGATAACGTGGTGTGAGAGACTGCAGGATGAGCTGAGGCGGAGAGGGCTTGCGAGGGTGCTGGTTGTCTGCACGGAAAAGGCACAGGAGAGGATGGAGTGGATCAAAAGCGATGTCGCGTGGAAGAACCAGGAGTCGTAAGGGTTTGTTGATCTTGACGGAATGTTGTTGGCGTTGTTGTTTCACCTCATGATGGAGTTGTAAGAGTTGTCAGGATTGTCAGAGTTGTATATTAACTTGTTTCGTATAGCATGCTGGCATTGTGAAAAGTCAGGCCGTATCACAACCCATTGGGTCTTGTAATAAATCAGTGTATAACACAGCGGGCATGGGCGTCAATAATCACATACTCAAACAGCTTAATTGAACCCTGAGCACGTTTAACCTTGGCTGGCCCCGTGCCAGTTTCTGTGGGGTAAAGATAAGTGCCGTGTTGCCGTATTGCTAACAGGCCCTGAGTTCCTCCAAATCTGACAGCCAGATGCTCCCATCACCAGGGGCTTGCACTTGGACGGCGATATCCGCAACCCGCCTACAGAAAACCTTGCCGCCTCTGAGGGGTGCCGTGATCTGAATTCCGGCATCTGGATCGCAGGTGGCGCTCAGATGCCGAGTCAACTACATCTCGAGCAGACAGATCTTGTCGCTACAAAGACCTTGTCTGACAAATTAGGCTCTCCGCCACGCATCTTTAGATCGTCGCTTTGCTTACACATCACAGCCCAATAGTCAGCAATGAAGCAGAACTAGCAACTAGCTTCAAACAGAGTTGTGAGGGATCTGTAGATGATGCATGTGACTTCGCGCAACTCTCGTCCGCGCCCTTGCAAAGTTGGCCGCCCGAGATGAGTCACGCTACACGGACTTACACGTCACACGTCGTCAGTCACGACAGCGTGCAACTAAGCCTCAGACGGCAGCGCAGAGCGATAACGGACCAGAACTGAGTGGTGCTGCTTTTTTGGCTGATAAATCCGAACTCTGAGGATTGGTATTAATATCCAAAACGTTCTGGCTGCTGAGCCTCCTTTTTCACAATATATTTGTCAATTTTCGGAGCTTAGACGTTATTCGGCGAACCCCGCCTCCACCAAGGCAGCCTCCATTCCGTACCAATTGAGTCTCTGGAAACCCATCAGCGCGTTTGAATCCGACACTCAAACTTGCTGCAGATCCTCGAAACTCGTTTGTTAGAGGCACTGTATCTGCTTTTCCCGTGTCATCATGGAAGCCCGATGCCAGTGCGGATCCGTCTCGTTTAAGACGCCTCTGCCCCAACCTCTCGCACTCTACATCTGCCACTGCAGCGAGTGTCGGCGACAGACCAGCTCAGCGTTCGGCACTTCAGCCATATTCCCCCGGTTCGAGTTACCGGATGCAGAACTCCTGAGCTGCTACAGGTGAGAAAGACCCCCGTTGGATAGAAGAACACGGGCGGGAAAACTGATTCGTTACGATGTGATAGTCGATCAACCGCTTCAGGACATCGACTGAATTGGTAGGCAGCCGAAACCGCCCTCTAGCAAATTCTGTTTGGTAAGAGAGTCTAACAATCGTGCTTCAGCTACTTCTGCCGTAAATGCGGAACCCGCCTACTTCACTCAACGCCCGTATGTTGACATGCATCCATCGTTGGCCAAATCTATGTCTGTGAATGCTCACACTACCATATAGACCAAAAATGTAGTCTCCGTCAAGGGCGGCTGCCTCGAAGGCCTCGACTGGAAACGCGCGGTTCACATCTGGACCAAGAGCGCCATGGTGCCCATCCCCGAAGGTTCCGAAACGCACTCGGAAGAGTCCGCGTACACGGATTACGGATCGACGCAGGAGGACTTGGATCAGCCGGAGGAGTTGATGGGGAGTGGTGTGTGCCATAAGGCCAGTCCTGAGCCTGAAGCTGTGTCGGGCGCTTGTGAGTTGAGCGGGTGAGCTGATGTGAATGAGCTGATGTGACTGAGGTGAGATGTTGGTGTGGTTTGCGGTGTCTTGGGTGAAACGTTGGTGCGTCTGAATGTCACTAAAGTGAGGGTGCGATGAAATATTAACTCGGCAGTTATATGAGCAGAGTAAGATTATGATTATAAGCAATTACAGGCGTCATAAATAATCAAGAGGGTATATCAAAATCTTGCATCGTATCGTCGTGGCTGAGTTGACCAGAATGTGGACATGATAGCTCCGTCTCTTAGACCAACCCATCAGCGCTTTCCCTATCGCGCTGTCCATTCTGCCCTTGATGTCCGCTGCTGCTCTCATGGCCACTATCCCTCGCACCGCCTGGCTTGCTGACGTCTGAGTGCTTGGCAGGGTCGAATACATACATGGGAAACTCGAGTAAGACGGTCCGCTTGAGAAAGACGGGTAGTTTCTCGTACAGTTGGGGCGGGAAAGGGACCAAAATGCTGGTCCGCTTGAGCCACCGCTGGTAGCCTTCCCAGTTGTTGCCCTTCTCGTAGCGTGACTTTGCCTTGGGTCTCTCGGAGAGAGGCAGGCCAGAGACGAACATGAGGAGGATGGTGAGGAAGAAAGGTCCGAGGATTGAGGCGTAGAGTGCCTTGTATGCTTGGCCGCCGACGTAGCCATCCGCAGCTGAGGAGACGGAGATCATGTAGATAGCTATTCGCGTCAACAAGAGTGCAATACAGAGAGTAGATGTTGGGCTTACCAAACTGCATGATGATTTCACCAAAATAATTCGGGTGTCGCGAGTAGGCGAAGAAGCCCTTGTCGCAAACATCGGACCCATTGTGCGTTTTCCGGAACTGGTACTTCTGCACGTCACTCACACTCTCCATGATAAATCCAATGGTCCACAGGATGATGCCAGCAATGTCCCTCCCTGTGCCAAAGCTGTGCTGGCGATACTGCGTGACATTGGGCGAGTTGATGAGGGTCACAGGCAGCGAGACCGTCCAGACCCAGACCATCTGGAAGACCCAGAAGCCGAGGAACGGGAAGAACTTGTCGCGCTTGTCGTCGAAGCGATCGTCCTTTCCGGTCTTGAGGATGCGGAAGAGCAGGAAGCCCGAGAGGCGGAGGGCCCAGACGATGATGAAGAGGGAGACAACGATCTGGCGTGCGTGGCTATGCCCGCTGAAGGCGAGCGTGAGGATGGCGAGCAGGGCAAAGTTGGTTCCGCCAGCGAAGTCTGCGCGCGATGTTAGCTAAATCCTATTCACGTATCACGAGTTAAGATTGACGAGGTAACACAACGTGCCTGTGAGTTTGTCAAACTTGAAGGAAAAGGCGATGGCAAAGAAGAAAAGCTGGTAGGCGACGGTGATGATTGCCGTAATGGCCAGGTAATAGTTGTCGAGGACGTGTACGACAGCCATGGCGATGGTTCCCCGAGGTTTAGCTGAGTCTCAGCGGTTTTACACGGACAAGACTCTCAGCGGAATCATGCAGGTAGACTTCTTTAAGAGCAAAGCAAGAATTCGCACTCGCATTCGCATCCAGCTCAAGATGCAATCAGCTGCGACGTGAGCGAGGCTGAGCGCATCAATCACAGGCTGTTAGTGTCTTGGACGCTTTGGCGATGACGTTGATGAAGTCGAATCGTCATCGGGAATTTTTGAGATCCAGGGACCAGGGCCGGGGGCGCCAAGTACCCTACCTCCCTTTTGATGTGGCTGGGTACCTGTCAGCTTTGCAATCTCGAACGTCTCAATCCTTTTTTTTTATTTTACTGGATGCGCGCTAAGCTTGGATCGAGCGAGTCTTTGTTTGCACTCGGCGATCCACATATCGCGTTGTGCTCAACTCCATGGCTTCCGAACGTCGTCAACGATGAAGTACTGTTTGGTTCATTAGAGATGAAAGCTCAGGACTGTCCGTACAATTGCAGCACTGGATCTGTGTGAGGTGGAAAACGCAGCATAGTTATCCTTGGGTTTTTGTCACAGAACCACAGGTAATGTACTTATCGCATGCACTGTTTCCTAAGATACTCTCTTGAAAGATCTTGTGAGTTATCCGAAGCCCTTTTTCCCTGCCCTTCACCACCAGAAGATGACAAGATTGAACTTGTTGTCTTGGAGGCGCTTGGCTGTCTGTGCCAATGCAACCCTGCGGTGGGCCTCGGAAACTTGGGACGAACCAGGGTTGTTGCACTGACGTCTCGCTATTGACGGAGAATTTAAATTCGAATCCTGGTTTTCGATAATGGAGACTCGACCCAACCCGCAGGAGAATATTTACCGTCGTCTCGTGGCTTAGCTGGTGTTCTTGTGTCAACAGCTCGCTCAAGCAACGACGAGCCGAAGAGAAATGAACATCTCGGCCGAGTCGGCTTCCAGTCCGAGGCTTACAGACATAATCTTCTCTCTGGTGCCACTGATCAGTATTAGAAACGATCTTGACATGGAATTCCTGTATCGAGAATTAAATACATTGTACGGAACCTCTTCTCATCGCTGCCACTATGTACCCTGATCAAATCGCACCATCACCGCTTCACCCTGTCCCAACAGCGTCTCAGAAACCCCTGAGCCCTGTTCAGCGCATGTCTACCCTCCTCCACCCCAAGCTGC
Organism: Fusarium devonianum; assembly: GCA_017140155.1. Classification (NCBI taxonomy): domain Eukaryota; kingdom Fungi; phylum Ascomycota; class Sordariomycetes; order Hypocreales; family Nectriaceae; genus Fusarium; species Fusarium devonianum. The sequence continues at coordinate 62,646 of JADBHU010000151.1, read as the reverse complement.
ACAACTAACCTTAACCGTCGCAGACTCCGTTTGAGCCTCAGTCGCAGAGTCCAGATCTAGAAGTGCTTCCCCGTCTTGGGAGTCTGGAAACCCTGGCTCATGGCAGTCTGAAAATATGGGGGTAGTGGTGACCCAAGTGCCTCTGGGGAATCATCCCATTTCTTCCCTTTCTTCCCTTTCTTCCCTACCTCCCTTCCCCCTCTGTCATGTAGTATTTCTTCTTTTTGCGTGTTTCTTTTATTTCTGCCGGCTGTTGAAGAACCCTCGTTTTTGTCTGCTTCGCTCATCGATTGTGCCGTGCTGTCGGGCTTGGACCTGGCTCGCAGCTTCGCCAATCCTTTTACTTTATCACTTCCTTTCTTGTCTGCCACGGGCAATCGTTTCAACCTATCTTTGTAGCCCAGTACCACTCTCCGTTTAATTCACAATCTAGGACAAGCAGTATTGGTAGGTGTTCGACACCATCAAGTCCTCGCATATCAACATTCATTCTTACGTTGTTATCCAGCGCTGTTAGCTTGCATCCGAACATCTACCAACGGCTGGACTGTTGTGCCATTCTTTAAGCGACTGCTGCGACTCATCGACGTCAGAGAGTCATTCTGAGAGGAACATAGCGGACACGATGAGGTTGGCCACTTGGGGATTTTGCCTTGCCTCTGTCTACGCTGCGCAGGTAGGTCATGCCGATTCGCTCCTTTGCAGACCAGCAACTGATTCTGCTCTTCAGGCCGCTAGCACGGAAAGAAATGGACAGAGGAATGTGAGGAAGAGGCGAGCAGCTGAAGAAACAGCGGTACCCAAGTTTGAAGGGTGAGTCGAAGGTTGACGCGGCACCACGAACGATATATAACCCCCAACCACAGGCTCCGGCTTTCTTATGTCACCGAGACGACGACCGAGAGGGTGGTCGAGACACAAACGGTCCTTCAGACGATCGAGAAGAATGCCGCGGCGGTTGCTGAGACCGTGACGATTACCATCAATGCGCCGGCCGTCACTGTTACCGAAGTGGTAACTCAAGTTGCTGAGGCCCCCGTGAGTTTGGTTCCTGGACCTTCATCTCCAACTCGGCACTGACGACGCTACCAGGTTCCTGTAACTGTAACGGAGACCATAACGGAAGCAGTAAGATCTTGGTAACCGGCATATTGCAATCCTTTCTCGCATGCTAATTGCAAACAGGTGCCCCAGCCGTACCCCGTGGTCGAGGTTTCACCCGTTACCGTCGTTGAAGTCTCGCAAGTCACAGTAGTCGAGGCCTCTCCCGTCACAGTTGTCCAAGTAGTAACACAGGCAGTGAGTGTTTCTCTGGCTGATAGATAGTTGAGTATCCCTGACTGGTCTAGATTCCGCAAGAGCCTGTCACAGTTGTCGAGCAGATAACCGTAGCTGGGGAAGCGCCGGTAAGATCCTATAACCCTTCATCCTTTGGCCTTTGAGGATTTCTAACCGGAACAGCCCGCTGTAACTCTCATCGAGACCGTGCAGGCACCGGCATCGGAACCCATTCAGAAACAAAAGACCACAGGACCTGGCGTCTCGACCATTCCCATTGACGACAGCGCTCTGCCCACCACGACATTTGCCGCGGACCCTCTACTTCAGTCCCTTGTGGTAGACACAAGCGCAGTGGAGTCCCGAACATCTGAAGACACGGGCACATCCAAAGACGCGGTTGAAAGTAGTTCAACAACAGACACCGTCTCCAGCGCCCCTGTCGAGACCCAGGATACGACCACCACTGCGTCGGCCAAGCCCACCATGGATAGCAATCTCACCCTGGTGCCCTCGGATGAAGCAGCAGCACCTGCTCGGCCCACCGACTATGCCAACTCGCTGAACATGGGTGATATCGGCCCTGACGCGACAGCAGATGTTGGGTCGGCTGTTGCGGGAGACCCTCTAGCGACGGCAGCCCCGGACCCTGAAGAAACCTCGGCTCGATCTCGAGCACCCATCAACGTCTCGAGCCTGAAACTCAGCAGCGTGCTTGACTTGGGTAACCTAGCAGGAGGTGCGGGACTGCTCAAAGCTCGGGCTACTGACGCCATGTGAGTGTTCTGGTGGGTGAAGAGTTATGAAATAGGAGGAAGTCTAGAGTCGATGAGATGGAGGGACGGGTTCATAAAATTATTCCCAAGGTCGCATGCTTAATAATTTATTCCGTGCCTGGTGGTAGTATAAGCGAGTCTCATGAGTCCTATCGCTGAAGCCTCCTCTGTCTATGGGTATCATGTCATGTTCGTGCCTGTCCACGTTCCTAAACGCCAATCTCTTACTCTCTCTCTTCATTTCTTCTCTGGTACCGTACCCCTTTCGGTAAGCTTCATCTTCTTGGCTTGCCGCTTGCTCGGCGTTTGAGGGTCCTCTTCCCCGCCCTTGCGCTTGGGGTTCTGGTTCTGGTTCTGGCCTTTATTTTTCTTCTTCTTCCCAAGCGTTTCCGAAGGCGTCGTTCCGTCCTCTGCCGCTTCGCCCTGGTCGCTGTCCCGCTGCGCGACTTCAACCACGTCGACGACGCCCCTGAAGCCGCTCCTCTTGATGCCCTCGTTCACCACAACGGAGCGCGGTATCGCGCCGAGACCTTGCATTCCCTTTTCGCTGTTCAAGCCCCACACACTGAGCAGGTTGACCACATCCGCAGGCGCTCGGAGAGAGAGGGCGTCTTTGGCCTCGCTGCTGATGATGAGGCCCCGGCCGCGAGTCGCGCGGATCAGGCTGGTAACGTTGCCGATGAAGTTTGCGCGCCCGCGAGCGTCGGCAGCCACGGCCTGGCTGTAGCAGATCTCAAAGCGAACGCCGCGCGTGACAGCAGCCATGCACGGCTTCGGCCGAAAGTGAAACGGAAAAGTCTGTGTAAAGTCCATGGAGATTATGGGAACGTCGAGCGTCAGGCAGGCATTCTGGAAGCCCTTGTCGGTGAGCGGCCGGATGGCGAGGATGTCGTACGCGGCGACGAGAGAGGCCAGGCGGTAATTTGAAGCCGAAGGGTCTGCCAGGGGAAGCGTCGCGCGGTGGAGGACGTTGGGAAGCCTGGTGTTGGACTTTGGTAGGGACGTAACAGGCGGGAAGGGCGCAACCGGTTTCGCAGGAAAGGGAAGCGTGAGCTCGTGGTTGAGAGCGACTGCGGAGTAGCCGAGCGTGGATGCCAGGGTCAGAGTCTGGAGGAGTTTTTCGGGGGTCGTGGAGGGCGACCACGCGATATTGAGGTCGTAGAGCATGATGGCGGTTGGTTTGTTGGTGGTGAGGTAGTGAAAGTGGTGGAAAATATATCGAAGCTTTTGGCGGAAAGAATTTTGCGTTATGAGGAAAGAGAGCACATCGTAGGCTCGTCAAACAGATGCTCAATTGCTCCGAGCGTCGTCTTTCAAGCCGCGGTCGCGTGTGTAGCTGGAAGTTGTGGCCCAATGGCAAGTCGATTCCCGTGATGCTTTTTGAGGCTGTCGCGAAGTTGAGTTTGGCTTTTTTCCATCCTTTTCGCGAATCCCGCATGACGCACGTTTTTAGTGGCGTTCGCGTGGTGCTGGTCTCAAATAAAAGGCTGTGGTCCGTGCGCCAGGAGCCTTCCCACTAACTGTGGCCCGCGGTAGCCGTCGTCGTCATCTTCTCTCTCCAGGTCTCGTGCTTCGCCTCAAGTAAGTTGATGCCAATTAAGCCGAGTTGTTTCGCTCTGCCACTATCACCTCAAAACTCACCAGCGCATCTTCTTCTTCCTCTGATCCAACCTTTGAATCTTGCGCTGATCGTTGATTTCGTCCTCAAGCTCCTTCACTCACTCATACTGGTCGCATCTGCCAGCAACCTGCGAACGCTGGAGCTTGCCAAGACCTGCACCGCCCTGACTGACGACGACGACGACTCGCGCCTCTCTCCAACTGCTTCGACCGACGAAAACGCTGTCTCGACAAAACCTCTAGCAGTCACTCTCTGCTCAGTTCGCACCGCATCCACCTACCGCCTTCCGCTTCCCTGTACAGTTCGCAGACATGTTCTTCTTCTTTGTATGCGGCGAGCATACTTTCCGCAAGGAAGTCTCGGGCTATGAGGGCATGGTATGCCAGTGCCACCACTGTGGCAACATGGCCGCTCATGTCATCAAGAGCCATCCATGGTTTACCTTCTGTTGGATTGTACGTTACTCTCAATCTTCTTTAGGCTCGCTACTAACCTGTGAACCTCCACGCTCTAGCCCGTCGTTCCTTTGTCTTTCTCCGGCTACACCGACGTCGCATGTCGCATCTGTAACTTCCATCAACCACTCCAAAACCGACCCGATGTCGTGAGCATGGCCAATGGCGGAGCACCGCCTCAGGGTCAACATTACGGACCTCCACAGGGTGCGCCACAAGGACAACAACCCATGCGATACGGCTGAGAAGGTCACCTTACTTTGGATATAATGTTTAGCGCCACGGTTTCCTTGAGGAATATTCTTCTAAGCTCTCGATATCGAATTCTTTGGGCTTTGTATTGTGTTGGAGGTAGCAAACACGGCTTGGCGTTAGGGCGAAATGGGTGATGGGGTGTGCTGAAATGCTAACAGCACAAGCTCACAAACTCGATGGTGGAATCTTTTTATATCAACTTTAAGTTCTTGATAAGCTCCTACAGGTTCCTAAATGTTCCTTGACAGTGTTTCAAGAGATGGAACAATGGCATACCTTCTTGGCGCCGCGCCACTGCAGCCACTCGGTAGTGGAAAAGGTCTCGCGAGTGGCATCTCGCGAGTGGCAAGATCGTTATTGCCCCGAGCTCGCCAGGCAGTGATGATTCATGAGAACGAATGACTGAATCTGGAAACAAGCCGTTGATTTGCACGGCATGTCAGGTTCTGTCCCACCAGACATGGGGCGTCCACGTTATACAAAAGGTAGCTTTCTCGACAACGCCGCCGCCACTTTGTCAAACCCTTGGCGACGACAATGGGAGCGAAAGATAGATGCTTAGTCCAAAGTCGTAGAAAATATACTGACTTGTTTATGGTGATGCGAACGCACTCTCAAAACCCCAAATCCAACGCTTTGGGTCGTCGAAAATAAGGTGCGGTTTAGCAGATCAAGTATATTCTCAGTACGAGGCTACAAGCTTAGGCTGCTACCCGCTCTACTAGCGACAATATATCGTCCGAAGCTCAGTGCTAGGTTTTCACATGCCATTGATATCATATACTATATTACAGAATTTGTAAAGCTTTAAAGCAACACTGAGCAATCAGCCTATCCTACATTTCCTCTATTCTTCCTGACAAACCGTCAGAACGCCACCGGAGCTGTGGCCGAACACCTCCACTTTCGGTGTTGGTGATCCCGCTAGGCCGGTAAAAGGGTGGGGCATCAGACAGCCGCGATTGTTCACTGCTCGTGCGGATTGATTGATTGACCGCAGTTGCTACCTTGCCTCAGCATCTGAGAAACTTGGGAGCGTCCTACATTCACATCACTTCTTGAATAGATTCTGTGACGTGGATATGTCATGAGTCTGTCCTTTATTGCGCTAGGCTTTATCTACTGTGGCCACGAGCGATGCTAACGCTTCTTCTTTGCTAGCTTGGCACTGAGGCAATGTCTTCTTCATGGGTCGAAAATAGAGTCAATTACATCATCATTCAACAAGTCGGTTTGGCCGAGTGGTTAAGGCGATGCCCTGCTATTAAGTAGCTGACAGGCATTGTGTTCGCACGCGCAGGTTCGAATCCTGTAGCCGACGATTCCTTTTTGCCGGCGTCCTATCCATCCTATGAATCTTTTCTAACGATATGTCCCACCTAGTATAGGATACAGTAATGTATGAGGCAGGAAAGGGTCTCTAAGATTCATCGAAGGTGGATCGTTACGTCGATAACCGGCATCATCATCCGAGTAAGAGCCAAGAAATCAAGGCGCGTACCATACGAGATGCCATCGTTACATTTGTCAAAGTTCCCAAGCAACCCTGTTCCTATACAAGCATGCAATATGTGGGTATCCTAAGCGATTGCGGCCGTAACAAAAGCGTCACATCATCCATAAAATCTGCCCTTCTGCCATCTCAAGTCCTCGATGGACCAGACTGGTCTCCTTTGCTCATACTCAAACTTTCCTCCATGGCCCGTCTCAACTCTGCATCATCTTCGTCATCCTGCCCGGCTGTTTTGCCCTCTCCCTTGGCGATCTTTTGTCGATACTCCTCTTCTGCCAAACTCTGTTTCTTGACATACTCCATCACAATGTCCTCCTCGGTCTTTTGACTCTTCTCGCTCTCCATTGCTTCTTTCGAGGCGGCAATGGCACGCTGGAGTTCGTCGTCATTGTCGGCTTCTCGTGGCGGTAGCGCTGGTGCGTTCTTGGACGCTTCAATAGCACGCTGTAGCTCTGCATCGTCTTCCTCGTGACCTGTCTGCGCAGACGCAGGTGGCTGGGGGGCGGAACTGACCCCCGAGTCAAGCTCTGCGATGCCAGAGTCCTGGGGCGGCGAGGCTTCGGAGGCCATGCTCTGCTGAATTGCCCGCTCGACAAGAGCCCGGTACTCTTCGTCCGTGATCTGATACTCGTCGTCTTCAAAGATTGACGGGTCTTTCAGAGGAAGCGGCCCCGCGGTATCTGACCCAGCATTCTGCCGAGCAGCCCTGATGCTTTCTCGCATAGCTGCTTCTACCACGGCATCCTCCTCGGTGTTGCCGCGCGACGTCTCCTTCACCGACGCCTGAATAGCTTGCTCGAGTTCGGCGTCTTCCGAGGAGCTTGTCTGTATGCTCGATGCCTCGCTACCGGTAGGGGGCGGAAGCTTAACATCGATGTAGCCCCTTTTCCACGCGTCTTTATCGGCATGTAGCTTCTTTCTGTCGTCAAAAGAAAGCTTTCTTGTATGTAGCCATCCGGTTCGCGGACGCTGAAACGTTGAATCGTCACTGGCTGGTTGCGATTCGGCTGGAAGCTTCCCAGCTACCTTTTCCTTTCGCTTCATGTTGTAAAAGTTCTTGAGGTCGAATTTTACATTGTTCCACCGCTTGACCACATCTTCCCTCTCGCCGGCGGTTGAATCGAGCATCTCATGCTGGCCTTGTGCAGCTCGTGACGAGATGATGTAGTTTTGAACACTTTTGGTGAAGAAATTATTGATTTCGGCATGAACTCCCTGCATGGTGTACGCTGGAATGCCCCAGAAGCCTGCAAAAAGTCTTAGCATTGTCCACGGGGTGTATGATCCAGATAGAACTTACCGGCTGCAGGCTTTGCAACCAAACCGCCAATGCCTTTACCAAAGCCCTTTACCAAGCCTTGTATGCCTTCCTTCTCAGCACCTTTGAGGGGTTGCGTCACAAGACCCGATACACCGTCAAACAGGCCATAGCCGAATTCTTTGCCGGCCACCATGACGCCAGAGCCGATGCCGGTTACCTTCTCGGTTGGTCGTATTGTCTCGTCGTTGTAAAGTCTCGGCATGTTCCTAAAACCTCTCGCCAGACCTAGGCAAAAATTCATGGGAGTTTTAGCACCTGTTGAAACTACACGGCCAACTCCTTTACCAGTTCCTACTGCCGCATTGAAAGTCATCTTAGCCGTCGGTGACGAGTTCCGCTCTTGTTTATCTGCAAAAGTTTGCTTCATGTGGTCTCTCGAAGGTCTGTCGCCGACTGATCCCTGCACACTCGACGCTCCTGGCGACCGGGGCACTGAAGTGCCGGATGAGGCATCACTCAGTGTACGTTGAGACAGGTTGGAGTGGCTAGCAGTAAGGAGCGTAGAGCTCGTGGTTCCGATATCTGAACCGATGGGCGCAGGACTTATTTTCGACTCGGCCTCGGACGCTTTAGGCACAGCCAACGAGGTGTCGCTTTCCGATGCTGCAGGGTTCTTGGCGCCCTGTGGTGTCTGGGTTCCTGATGCATCCGTTTCTTTAGGTCGTGACATGCTTCGGAATAACTCTCTAGGCATGTCGGCAATCGCCATACCGATGCCTCCTATATCAGAGACAAGGGACATAGCGCAGGCAGAGATTGGGTCTGGTGGTTGATCCTCCGTGTTGTACTCAGTCATACGATACCTGTTGTTGTTAGCTCGGGACATACGCATATTTGCAGAGGCCTTACAGCTTCAGATCAGACCACTGGAGTGAACCCTCGTCAACCAAGACTGCAGCAGCAAATGCACTCAGTCTCACTTGGGTTCTTCTCACACGCCACGCAGCGGCTCGGCTCGGTGCTACAGTGCATCGTAACTTGTCCACGTCAAGATGGTCGTGGAAGCTCTTGCCGCCTATATCAGTGCCCTGCTCTTCTCTGATCCTCTGGCCCAATACTTTAGAATGTTCCAGGGTGTCGGGTCGCAGACAGAACTTGATGGCCTCGGCCAACTTCTCTGCCGTCAACTGCTTGTATGGGATAGGATCGGGCCCGGCGTTGGCTCTGGCGATCATGGCACCCCAGAACTGCTGATCACCGAAGAACGGAACAACGATCGTGGGCTTGCCGGCTTTGATACCAGCAGCAGTGGTACCGGCGCCACCGTGATGAACAACACAAGAGACATGCTCGAAGAGCCAGTCGTGAGGAACATTGCCAAGCATGTAAACACCGTCCGGTTTACCGAGATCGTCAGCACCAAGGCCACCCCAGCCCTTGGAGACCAATGCCCGTACACCCGAGAGCTTCACTGCTTCGAAAATCATTTCAGTCATGGCGTTGGGATCATCAACAACAATGGAGCCGAATCCGATGTAAACCGGGGGCGGGCCATCACGCAAGAATGTCTCCAGTTCGGGGTCTGGCGTGAATGAGGATGCAAGGTTGAGGAAGTAGAAGCCTGCGACATCGACATGCCGTCCCCAATCGATGGGCTTCGGAATTAAGGCTGGTGACCTAGTCTGGATTTAGTGAAGCTCAATTGTAGCTATCAAAATACTCACCAGCAATATGTCCAGGAGATCTTGAGTCTCGCGAGGAGTCCAGGGGCCCAGATCAGTGAGAGGGGTGGTAGGTCAAGAGCCTTGTCTCGGAACCGGTTGATAACGTCTCCCAGGCCTTGCCATGTCATCATTTCTACTAATGTGTAGGACAAGTAATTTGTCATAACGTCGTCAGTGTTTGAAGATTGAATGTTAGCCAAAGGGTGGGGAAAGGCTCTGGTCGGTGACCAGGGCATACTAAATATCAGTCAGCATCTGCAGAGTCGAAGCAAAGTGTGGGTAACTCACGTAAACATCATATGCAACGGGATTCCCAACTTCTCGGCAATATGGACATGGGCGAAACTGGGTGGGTTTGCAATGATGGCGTCGGCGACGAAAGGCTCACGGCCTGGGCCACTGCCCACCTCCAAGGCGGCATCTAAAGGTGCGTTCTTGGCATGAGGTTGCGGAGGTGGGCCAAGACCATCGCCCGCTTCTATGCAAGATCGCCAGCAACCGAGCAAAATCTCTTGGATGCCCTTGCGACGCTTGCTCACTTCGCCACTTGTGATAGCATCAAACCCAGGCATGAGGCCGGGATACTTCACCATAAAGGCCATGAGCTCAGCGGGGTCGCCGCCAATACTGAAGAACTCCAGGCCATTCTCTTCGACAAAGCTTTGAAAGGAGGGGTGCGTAGCTATTCGAATCCGATGTCCATAGGTATCCTTGAGAACCTTGCCCAAGGCAACAAATGGCTGGACATCGCCACGAGAGCCCACGATCTGTATGACGATGTTGAGCTTCGGTGGGGGTATTTGGCCTGGCTGGCCGCCAAGGCTGGGCGGAATATATGCAGGAGGGAGGCCAGGCGGTTCGGGCTCAACTGAGAGCTGACTTTGTAGGGTAGGGGCGAGGAGGTCAGCGAGTCTCCTATTCTTGGTGTTGATATTGATATTGATTCGGCCATCATCTGATGACATCACAGTTAGCTTCCATGTTGAACACGCTCGCAGAGACAAGTATAGATTGACGGTGTCGCGGGCGTACCTGACACTTGGGCACCGGCATCAAACCCCGGCTGTGAGAAGTAGACTGCATCATGACTCTCTCCATAGGGTGGAGGAGCGCCATCTCCAGGATCGATGTCGGGCAATTGAAACCCGTCTGAAGCGGGCGCATCCGATGTGCTGATGCGGGGCGCTTCTTGTTGGCGAGACTGCTGTCTCGCGGCAGCCTTCTTCTCATCGATGACTGCCATGGCGACAAATTTGAATTTGTCTGTAGAGGAAGGGATTAGAATAGTCGGGCATCCCTGAGAGTGTCAGTGCAAAAAGTGGCAATACGTGGGAGATGTCGACGGGTCTTGTATGAAGCTCACTTGGTGCAGCAAGGGTAACAGTGGGGGAGACCATTTGGCGTCGAAACGACGACGTCAGCCCTGCGATACGCGGAAGCCAGGCATACGCGGACCGCAAACTAGACGGGAGCTCTGAGCCACCAACAGCAGCTACGACGCATCTCGAGTTAGGGGACAGGGGCACTATTTTAGCGGCACATCACCGGTTCAGCTAGCGAAGACCCTGATTCACAATCAGAAACCCACTTGCGTCCTCTCCTTTATTCGCCGTCGCTTTTATTTCCCCGTTTGATAAGATAGAAACGTCTCGTTATGAAACAGGCCAGTTCTGTTACAGCGGCGATTACTATAGTGATTGTGTTCAGTGACTGGCACTCTTTGACCTCTTCGAACACAAGGTACTATAATGCGAGGTGGGTCAATCTCTACTCTTAACACAATCGAGCCAAGGTCTGGACCATTGCTCGCCCAAGCTGAAATGAACTTCGGGCATGGGTACGTGCGGAGGGTGGGTATGGAGTAAGTACAGCGGGACTAAAACACCGTCTACGTAACGGCGACGCGTCTCTTTGGTCGCATCGTTACCTTCACTCATTTATCGTGCACGACAGGCTGTTAATCAAGTTACCCTCAAAACATGCTTAAGAAGAGCAGAACCCGAGGGTCGCACAAAGGCTTACCGTTTGCGCTGTGGCGCTCAGGGCTTGACGATGTTGGCTTTCCTTGCATGAATCACACGGCGAGTAGCAAACATTTCTTTGTTCGCGATGCACATAACCGCAATGTCTTTGCCCCCCCCGCCGCCCTCGTCCTTTGACATATTAAGTATCAAGTATCAAGTGCTGGCCAAAGGAATATTGTTCATTTTTTCTCATTTATCTTCTTTTCTTCCGGCTCTGCCTATCTATCTTTCAGTGCAAAACCATTTAACTTCACCCTTAACTACGAATAAAATCGTGATTGATGGTAGTCACAGATTTAGCCACAGATATTTCATGTTATTTATTTCATTCCTCTTTTCCCTGTCTCACAACCAACCTTGAGTATCTACGGATGTCCGGTTTCAGCATGGTCATACCCCCCAGCACGGATGGAGATAGCAGCGTCGAATTTAACGGCCCTGGTTCTCGGCGAGACAACAGACTGTACAAGGGTGAAGCTCGAAGGGTACCATGTCTTGGGTGCCTGGAGAGGATGATCACATCTGGTCCAGAGCATCTCTGCTACAGCCAAGCCTGTATGATCCCTTGACGAACCTAGTCCAACTGTATGGCACTGACCACAGCAGCACCTGAGTACACAGCTTGCTACCCGTGTCGGGAAAAGAAACGCAAATGCTCCAACGTAGGAACCACCCTTGAAAAGCCTTCGCTCCTATTCTAACATCACCAATTAGGAGGTACACGCTCACGCGCGTCACTACGCTTGTCGGCTCCAGGATGCAGCCAAACGTAAAATCCGTGGTCAGAAAGCAAGTCATCCTTATTCGTATCTCATGAAGACCTGCGGCTAAACATTCACAGGTCACTGGCTGGGATAAGCTGGCGAAAAGTGCCAACGCAGCTCTTCGGCATCGAGCCATTACTGGCCTCGCCCACAATGAGTTCCCAAGATCAGATAATCTAGCAGCGCTCGGATGTGACTCGTCAACTTCATCGAGAAGCCCCGACCTCGAGCAGAGTTGCATTTCTGTTGTCCAGTCTTCTCGAATTGAACCGCCTAGTACAATGGATAAAAGACATCTTTCATCGACTGATAATCGTCTGGATGAGCTTCTGGCAACGAACAACAGGCTTGTCACCGACAGTAACAACAATCTCTCTACTCTCGTCAAGCGGCTAGACACGGTTATTGAGCAGCAACAGGTGATGAATGAGAACTTCTCTGCCCTCCTTGAGCGTCAGGATGCCCTCGGGGAGTCTTTATCATGCGTCTTGATTGATCTAGCGGAGCTCAAATCCCGACAGCATTCCAGATGAGAGTCATATGCCCAGCATAGACCAGAGACACTGCACACTTACGTTCTCACTGCCTTTCAGCGACGCTTTTCAAGGGTCTGCCCCAATCGGTGGAGTCAGTGTAAAGGCTGCTTTCTGCAAGGGGCTCATATGTCATCTCTGCATGAACAAACTGAGGGTTCATTCCCGTGCGCGAGGCTATGCTTCTTTACTGTACCCTGCTCCTGAGCTCCTACAATAACTTTTCCTACTCTGCTTAGGTCCTTTTCTATCAGGACATTGAGTATATCAATTGGCTTACCATTGGTACGATCTTCCATCATCCAATTCCTCGCATTTAGGATTCATTGATTGACCAATATGATAGTTTCTTCTTTCTCTAGCCGCCGGCAGAGCAAACAAAGGCATATCTACAGGCAGGGTGGACTAAACTGATATATGTAGGAGTCAGACAATGGAAGGAGTAGGGACACAGACTAGACCTCAACAATAGAGAATAATGAAGCAAGAGCGTCGAGGATCTCCACTGCTCGATCTGCGTATGGTGTTGTAGGTAGAAAGTAAAGTCAGAGCTTAATTTCGACGTTAGAGCTCCCCATTACTTATCTTGTGGGCGGTTATCAAGGAGTTATGTACGATTACGCCACTCTGGTTTGCATCTTTATCACTCAATCTAATGGGGATATTCCAGGCTTTGTCACTATCTAAATTCTTGTAAACACGGGCTTCGCTCCTTGAAAACTTATGGACTTAAGTGGCATCTTCCGCAAGGGAGGGAGTGCCAAACCCGCAGGATATAAAATACCTAGCAAGTACTCGTTGCCTTCCACTTAGCACGTATTCCATATTTCCATAGTAGTAAGGTAAGATACCTGAGGTAGTGCTTACCTACTAAGTGCCTACGGCAGGTGAGGTATCAGAGGGCTGGAAGTAGCCCCGGTCAAGTACTTGCCACTAATCCGATCTCTATCGACCACTTCATGGACGACTTTCAACTTCCGTGGTCTTCATACCAGTTGGTGCAAGTTGAGAACCTCGAGACTGTCTCTCTTGTTTCTTGGTAGATTGTCTGCTATTTGTTACCACTGTGTTCTCTTTTAAGCCTTACGATCCGCTGGAAGTTTATAGCTATTCATTCTGGTGTTTCCTCTATTCTCGTCTTTTCGTCTGGTCAATCCACCAAAGCATCCGACGCTTCTTTCTTATGCCATAATAAGGCATTTCATTTTCCTTCTCGATTACCCTTATCGTACGGCCCGCTGCGAAAGCCCAAGTCTATGTAATGGAAAGGGAGGAGGAAACCCCTTGGGCGAATACTTGGCATCTTGGTTACGGGGCTTTGAGACCGGTACAAATCCTTCCCTCTTGATCCTTGAATCCCTTTGACTTACATCACTCACCATACCAGTCATTCGGAGGTGATGACTACAACAGACAACTCAATATTGGCGAAGCCGATTCTCAAGACGGGAGAGTTTTTCACCACAAAGACACAAATCCGATCCCATCGAGGCACGGGAATACTATTCTTCTGGAAGGCGAGCCTCGTGGAATCCCATGCGTGTTCTGCGTGAGGAAAATGTTTCATCACGGCCCGAAGTCGCTATGTCGAGATCAAGCCTGTTCGTATCTTTTCTACCGCCTCGCAGATCTGCGCTGATCTCTTTATATCTAGCATCGACTGCTACAAGTTGCTACTATTGCGCTAAATCCAAGCGCAAGTGCCAACCTGTAAAATTCCCCATGTCTGTTTTCCTCCATCGTTTCTTATGCTGACTATGCAGGTCATGGGCACAGCGTTGCCTCGTGCACTCAGCCTCCAGCAGGCTGCGATCCTCGACTTGAACGATATGCCAGTAAGCCCGTCGTTGATTCCTAAGTTAGGTCCACAGCTAACCTTAGCAGGTCATGAACTGGTTTCAGCTGGCACTAGATACGAGGAACGCCCTCGGGGAAGCGGATAATCAACTATCCCCAGCAGTCCATGCGCCTGATACGATGCAGAGCGCCCCTGGGTTTCCACTTTCTGTGCCTCCGACTTCATATTCGCTACCCGATCATGCCCCTGATCGAGGGCTCCCGACTAACAACGTTCTCGCCGCTGTGAATCGTACCAATGAACTTGTGGCTGAGACCAACGCGCTTCTGCATCGCGTTTTAGAGAAGATGAGTGCTTTCACCAGAGGGGATGCGCTTGAACTGTATGGCATAAACCAATATGAAGCATGAGCATGTAATAGTCTGAATCCTTAACTCACTTCTAAAAAGATTTGTTCTGAGAATGAGTCAAATTGCGCTCCCGATTCGTGGGCAAACATCAATGTTTGGGGACTCAAGGTCAGAAAGATCATGTCGATGAGATGAACCAGGCCAGGATGTAGCCAATTTCTTCTCATTGATACGTTACCTGTCTAGTTCATTCGTAGCTTCGTTGACTGAGCTTTCACTCAGTATCACCCCGTGTCTTCTGAATGTTGTAGTGCCGTGCTGCCAGATATCAACGAGCAACTCACGCTCATAGTTGATGCGTTATGGGCTGGTATAAGCGACCATATCTCTCCTTCCACTAGAACCCGTGGCATTCATTTCTCCACTGCTTGCTTCATCGTTAGGCGGGGAGTTGTCCTGTCCAACACAAGCAACACCAACGTAGCACAAGAACGAGCCGAGGCCCATCCGGCTTTCATGTCTAAACCATAAGATAACTGAAACGTCACGTCAATGGCTCTCATGATGCTTTAGTCCAAGAACAACTTACTGTAGTAACATAAGCTGTGTGGGTTGCCCCAATTGCAGTGGTTGCGAGGACGCCCTGTCCATAATCTTGGCTACGCGATTGTGGCTCGCCGATGTGTCCTTGGTAAGCACGGTTTTGACATCCATGAACATGGTACGAGAGCCTTCAGCGGGGAGGATAAGAAGTGCGTGAAAACAAAAAGGTCCAATTGCCGACATTGACCTTTTTCTGTGATATAATACAAGGCTTGTCTCATGAACCGCGGTACAACAAACAAAACATCCCGTGTGACCGTATTATCCCCATTGCAGATTGCGCATTGTTGAACATCCCAGATGTGTATAGCCTACGCCACTGTAAAAAGCACCCCCTTCCCCGTACGTCTCTATCCCATTCGAATGGTCCTCGTCGGTGGTCAATCGTTTAGCTCGAGAATTTTCGGGTGATCTTGGCAATAACTGGAGCAAGGTTAGGAGGCTGCTGGTCGGGGATGGAAGGAGCGTGACATGGACGTACTGTGAAGTGCAACAACGCTGAAGATGAAGACGAGAGACAGAACCAGGACAACCACGGGGTCGACCTTCAGGCCGGGCGACTCATCGGTGTAGAGTCCTGCAGAAGCAATCAGTAACCTGTCCAGCAGAGCAAACACGCCAGCCATCGTATCAGCTGAGAAGGGGCGAACATACGCAGCATGGTGCTGCTGGAGCCGCCAGCGCCAGCGGCACGAGTGCTGCTTGGTCGGGCATTGGCAATCTTCTCCTTCTGGTCGGCAGCAGCGCGTCGTCGGATGGCAGTACGGGGGCCACCGGGGATAGAGGGGGAGGAAGGTCGGCCGACGCTGGCGCCACTGGCAGCGGCGCCGCCGTTAACGGGAGAAGAGGGACGGGGAGAAGACTATCAATGGAACATCAGCATTGGAAATCCTATAACAAGAGGTAGAGGCACGAGATGAAGTCGCAGAGTCCAAGTGCACAGTCGCAGCTGTAATGTAGCCTCTTGCGACGCTAGCTATGGTTGCATCTCGAACCCATGCGATTGCACAGCGTCTTTGGGGAGATGACGTCGCGTACCATTGTGAAGAATAACCGGGAAGCTCCAGAAATGAGAGTTGACAAGGAATCGCAGCAGGAATCCCAAAGTCGAGAGAGTGAGGAGGCGCGAAAAAGGAGAAGGCAATGGCGTTGATGGGAATTGAAGGTCGAGGCGAAGCTGGAAATTATGGGTGTCCTTCCCCCGTAAATGGGGTCGGTAGGGGAGTTGAGGCCACCTTCGCCAGAAAGTAGGGGGCCGGGTGATTATTTCTCCGGCGGAACCAACCCCAGCTCCAAGTTGGGTCCATCCCGTCCCTAGAAGCTCCACCAGAGCGACATGCCACATGCGACAAGATTCTAGTTAAAACACGAATAAATAACAAGTTTAACATGCACACATGGTTATACGTGCAACATCACGTCTAGGCGGCGGCTGAGTCGTATTTTCGCGGAATTTTACAATTTAGTGAGACTATGTATGGTAAAAGCGGCAGTGGCCTCCACACATGTTGATCCTTTTGTATCAACGCAAACGCTCTCTTCCTCGCTTCAAAGTCCGCTCGCAGACTCGCCATGTATGAGGGTGATGTATAACTCAAAAAGAAGAAGGAACAAGAACGCGGCATCAAGACGCAAACCATGAGACAAATGGAACCATACCACAAATCGTCCTTCGCTGACAGTCATCCACACGGAACTCCCACGCGCTTTGCTCGTTTCCCCAGCTCTTCCATCCCCTCGGGAATGGGTCAGAAGTCTTTCCCATTCGCCAGGTCACATCCTTATCGTAGGCCAGCGCATGTCCCACAGATCGTTCTGTGCGGAACCATGTATTCATCTATGTGAGGAGTAGTGTCTGTTCAGCCTCCGCCGTGCTTGCTGCCCTTTGTTGCTGGTCCATATCTTTGCTCCGAATCCGTGAGATGTAATGGCAATGCCTGCGATGAGATATTTGCGCGCTAGTTCCAACCGAGGTTCGTCGGGTTACCCTCTTCGCTGAGAAGAACCGTGAGCTCAATGATTGGGTCTACTTCCTTGCAACCGCTCAGTAATGTAAAGATTAGACAATAGTACATCTACACCAGGAAACGCAAGCTGTCAACCAAACGCCTTCCGCTATGATGGCAATTCTGCAGATCAAGGGATGTGTTTCGAATCGTTGAAAAGGGCTTAGACAAAGAAAATAGAAGTGAGAAACAGGGGTATTCTAAAGAGTGACATCGAGGACAAGGCTGACGTCCGCCACATTAGGGCCAGCCAGGTCTTCAAGAACGGGTATCAGATCTAATAGCTCGTTATCGTGAGCATCCGAAAACCAACTGCTGATGGGAACTGCATGTTGCGGGTGGAAGATGTATGACGTGGGTGAGTTGTCGATGATGATAGTGTCCTTTAAATCCCGTCCGACCTGGGACAGGTCCTTGACGTAATTTCCTTGATGGTTGTAACAGCTCTCGCGGAAGAGTCTATGGTGAATAACTTTATGGATATCGAGTTGGTCCAGTAGGGGGTCTCCGTACTGCGCGTTATGGTCAGTGGCTGAGTCAACCGATTTGAGACCGGGGCTTACCTTTGAGACGGACGCGGTAAAGACTACAACCTCGTATAGCTCACCAACCCTTTTCATGAACTCGTCCACGCCTGGCCTCTTTATGACGTAGACATTGTGGTAATTACCCTCAATCTCGACGGGGATTGTGAAATCAGCTTGGTGAAGGATCTATAGAGAATAATTAGCGCAGCTCATCCGACCAATCGAACTACAAAGCATACCTTGAAAGAGCTATGGACTAAGGTCTCGTCCAGATCTAGGACAAGGCATTTCCGACCCTTGAGCTCGGGGGCGAGGGCCGGTAGCAACCACTTCTGCGGCTCGGGCGCCGAAGGTCCAGCATCAATGAAGGGAGCGGGTGCCGTGATGGAGGGACCCGGACCTGGAGGCGGAGGAGGAGGGGGTATCGTGCCCTGCGGTGCATCGGCCACCACAGCTACGGGTGCATTTTCCGCCTCCTCGGCGGGGGCATCTCGCATATCCACGTCACAGTTATCGGCTGCTTTATCTGCCTCCTCGGGCTCCTCGTCCGTCGAGGACAGCTTAGGGGGCTCCACTGTGACTGCTGGAGGAACCGGTTGCTTCGAATCCGCGTTTTCTCGATCTGCCGCTGTGATTTCGTCGTTGGCGCTTCCAGATGAGGTCGCCTCGTCCTTGGGATCTTGCGTGGTAGCGGGTGGTTGAGGTTCTTTCTCGGTATTCGGCTTGGGCTGCTCCTGCGGAGTATTGGTTCGCGACTTTGCCGACGTTGGTCGTTGAGGAAGTTTGTCCAGCTTGTGAACGTTTTCGTTGTTTTCCTCGTTGACGTTGGGGCTCTCAGGTGTGACGCAACATCCGAGAAATGAGAGCAGGCCACCCCGACTCTTCTTCTTCTGGGTGGGAGCAACGGGAGAGTTTGGCTGGGTGTTTACAGGGGTGTTTGCGGGTTCTGTTTCGCCGCCAGTCCGGTTGCTTGATGTGCTTCCGTTCCGTCGTCGTCCCCGGAAGCTGCCTTTTGAGTCTTTCGATCGGCTTCCGATGCTGTTCCGGGGATCGCTGACGGTAGCCCCACTCAGCCCCGTCGATGTTGGTGACGATTGGTTCTTCTGCGACGATGATCTGGAGGGAACTTGGAGGAGGCCGTGACCTTTCTTGGAACTTGTTCCATCGTCTGGCGATAGTTGATCCTTGTCCTTGGATATCTCAGTATCGGCCGGAGTCGTCTGAGTCTGGATTTCGTCGGTCGGGTCGGTAGGCTGCGGCTTGTCGGACATGTTTGCGGTTTTTCTAGAGGTTGTATCAGTAATTGCTGACATAGAGGTGGTTCATGAGCAGTAGCTGCGTGGGTAATAGAAAAGGGCGCAATGTTGCTGTCCGGAAGCTGTGCGGCTGGTTGAGGTCGCCATCTCAGCATCCCAAACAGCCCGAGACAGCTCCTGTATTTGGGCGTGACGAGACGACCGACGAGGCTGTAGCTACGCTCGAGCTGTCACGAGCAGGCGGCGACCAGAAACAACGCAGGGGCCCAGCATTACGCAGGAGAGTTCGCAACTTACTCAAAATACCACGTTCACGCGAATCCGGTCCAGGTGAACGACCTCTAACTCTTCCAAAAACAGCCCTTCGAGGCCCAAGTCGCGTGGCGAAGCGAAGCAGTTCGGTATGGCAGCGGCAAGAATATGCGATGAGGCTTGAGTGCGTAGGGGAGGATGATCTTGGTGGGAAATTGCAGCGCGTTTGAGCCGAGGGGGAGGGTGGCTAGGGGTTGCAGGCCAGCGCAGTAGTTGCGAGCGAACGAAGCTAATAAATGCCGATCAAAAAAGGGCAAGGTAAGCAAACGAGTGGCTCGTCGAAGAGCTGCCGTGAATGGGAAACCTGATCGGGGACTGCGTCGGTCGGCGATGGAGCTCGGTGAAGAGGAGGAGAGACGGGGACGGACGGAGGACGGAGACGAGAAGCAGGGCGGATCGGAGTCTGCAAACACCTGGCGCGCAAGCGAGATGACTGCCTTTGAAGACAGATTGGGTCCTGACTGCAGTGGGCGCCTGGGACGAAGAGAGTACGGGGGGATCAGGCTTTGATTCGCGCAGGGGGGGGAAACTGGTCTCTGGAGACTCCCTACTCAGACACTGAAGGCTGAGAGTTGAATTTGGATTCGGGAAGGCTGGACGCGGTGGGAGCAATCGCAGTGGCAGACGTGCTGGAAGCCGGGGGAATATCCGCTGGAAACCCTGAGCAGCTGGGACACTGGGACGGCGAGAGACTGTGAACTGTGAGAGGATGGCTGGACTGAGGTGGGCTTGACTGGGGCTGGGGGTGATGAAAAGGTGTGAGTGGGGTTTGCCTCAAGATTAGCACTCTGGAAATGGCCCCAGGCAGTAGGGCGGTATCATAGACAGTGCGGAGACTCACTATCGTTACAATGATTAATGCACAGCTTGGCAAGCGGCTTCACAGTCCGAAATTCTACAGACTAGAGGAGTCGTGATAGCACAGTATGACTCCCCTTGTCTCTCATCTCCGCTGCTGATGATGGTGCCCGCCAAGCTCATCTTAACCACCCTGTCGTATGGCTGTCCATGGCTGCCCGTGGCTCGCCCCTGCTCGGTGCGGCGCCTAAGACCCTTGTCCAAGCTCGCAGGACCGCCGCAACGGGGACTGACGGCGGGAGGAGAGACCACTGATGCTGGCTGCTGCGAGTCGTGTCGGCTTGGGGTTCAAAACGTTTAGAGTAAAGCTCGCTTGTCTACATACAAGTGCAAGCTTCGTGGTGGTTATGCTCTGCACGATGGCATGTATTCGGAGTGCTCTGCCTCTCTATATCTCAGCACAACGAAGCTGCCCAGTCAGTCTTTGCACCTCGATACGGTTATGCCACCTCTCGTCAAGGGGCCTGCTCCAAACCTAGTGCCGGCTGGGATGAGATAGACTCTCGGCCATGGCTTTGGACCAGATTGTCGGCGAGGACGGCTTTCGTTAGCACCCATCTTGGTGGGTGCGGGAGCGCGGTGTCGACACAAAGGAGGCTGTCCCAAGCTTGACCAAGCTCGACAGCTTGGACTGGTGGCCACTCGCTTCGTGGTCTATTGAATACCTGAATGCTTCGACCCATGTTCACTGTTGGCTGGTCTTGAGACTGCCATCAACCATGTCACCACTAATGGACGGCGACCACACATCCTGACGTACAATGGCGTTCGAGCGCACACACTTGGTGGCAGTCATGGATGCGATCTGTTCAAAGCTGTGTCACAGATGCTCCATGAGTTTCGGCCCAAAGCTCCATTCCGGTAAGATGAAGGCTTCCAGGAAAAGCACTTCTGTGCCAGAGCCGAATTCCCTACGGAGTACTCCGTACGGTCCGTGAGACATGCACTAAAACGTGGGAAAAGCATCAACCTTGCCTGCCCGGTGGAATATGCTGCTGTCCAGACAGCATGATTGGCCCCGTTGGCGCCGGAATCGTGATGTCTCCATGCAGCGTGGGCCGCCCAGGCGGACCAGTCGAGGGACCTACATACCCGCTGTGGCCGGTTTGGAGACCGCCTGCCGCAAGCCCAAATTCCTCGCTGGATCCCTGCACCTCTTGTATGACGACAAAAGCTCTTCCGGTCTTTGTTTGTGGGCGCGCGATTGCCTGTTCTCAGACCGTGGTGATCGACAGGGCTGGGCACAGGTGGCTGCCGTGTCCTCTTTCTCCAGGCCCGTCGTCGTATCCATCTGCATACTGAAAGCCTGCGATGTTCG
This sequence comes from Fusarium devonianum, assembly GCA_017140155.1. Classification (NCBI taxonomy): domain Eukaryota; kingdom Fungi; phylum Ascomycota; class Sordariomycetes; order Hypocreales; family Nectriaceae; genus Fusarium; species Fusarium devonianum. The sequence continues at coordinate 41,414 of JADBHU010000151.1, read as the reverse complement.
GGGGCCTTGAGATCGAATACTACTGGGTCACTCAATGGGTCTGTGACGGTTCAGACCCTTCCAGAGAATTATTAACCTGCCTCCTGGCTTGTCGGATGTCGAGTCGCAGCCTGGCACCCCTGTCTTCCCGGACGCTACTCCGTAAATCATGGCGGATCGGCGCGCGACGATAACTTGCCGCACAGTCTACCCTGGAGGGGGGCTTCATACCAATGTCTATCGATAGCACGTTAAGGGCGGAGTGCTTTGTGATAAACATCCGCATCGTGCAGAGAGCCTCATGCTGGGTCTATGAGACTGTCTAGACCTGTGATTCTCATCTGATTCGTAAGTTCCCTTCAGGTCTTGTACCTCTTGCGCCGATGAAAAGTTCCAGACCGGCCTGTGGATCGCTGGCTTCTGGGCTCAACTTATCGAAATACCTACATCGTGAGGAGGTGTACTACCACATTGGTCAAGACGCAAATATAACAGACAATAGGCTTACTCGGAGACCGTCTCCAGACCTTTGATGTAGCAAAACCAAACTACAGTGCAGAAGCCGAATGTACTCAGCGGTATCCGTACAGTAGACACCATTCTCGCCTGCCCTGTTCATGGCTGATGCTTCAGGGTAGCATTGTCAATTATCAAGACAAAAGCCGAGCCTACCTAGCGGATAAGCTTATCCAGTTTGGGATCACCCGCCCTCACAGGATGGGACATCCAATCAAGAGTTCGTGGTTCCGGTCCGGGTGGTCGCAGGTACGCAGCAAGTAGGGGCGGCATCCTGCAAATCCCCCCCTCAAGCCCTTTCCCCATGTTTTTCCCCAGCTTTCTCCCTGCCTTTGTCAGGTGACCAATAAATCCACCCACGCGTCGCTGTGGCGTCATTCCCGCCCGTTTCCGTCTTCCACGCAGGCGCAGTCGTGGGTCGGTCGCATGTGCTACTTGCCTCGGAAAGCTGTATTCACATGCTCACGTCCGTACCACAGCTGGCCCTTAGCTAATAATTCGGTAATCTGGATTTCCGCATTCTGGTGTCTCATTGACAACCACGACCTCCGAGTCCATCGTAAGCCAAAGAACAAAGTACTCAGTCTTGCGCCTCATGAGGTAATCACGGAGCGCTGTTGAACTCTCAGAGAGTCGGATGTGCTGCTGTGGGGAAGCTTGCCCGTAACACCCAACGTCATTCCCATTTCCCATCCCATTATCTGATACAACCTATGGCTGCGCAATCAACCCTGCGGCATACGGCCGCTGAGGAGCAGCTGGCGGCCTTTATTGACAAATGGACTGGCAAGATACAGTCAAGGCTGCGCCGGACGTCTCGCACAACTCACGTCCTTGCGACGCTGGCACTCGCTGCCTCGATCATACTCGGCGCAGAGGGAGGGCGTCGATGGTGGAGAAATCGACGACATGAACGAGAGCAAGGTCGTAAACTCGTGCGCACCAATTCATGGCTGCACAACAAGGACGGCTCGCGAACCATTTATGTGCCTTACAAGGACAGCACCTCAAAAGTCGTCATCAACACCACCAAGCCGCTTACATTTGACGCTCACCGGCGTCTATTCTTGAACCCCCCGCGTGTATCTGGCCTCCGTGAAGGCACCGTGCCAGCTGCGCAGACCAAGCCCGGTCTCAACCTCGCTTTCCTCCACCAGTTCCTTAGTTTGATGAGCATCATGATTCCCCGGTGGTCGAGCAAGGAAGCCGGATTACTGCTCAGTCATGGGGTTTTTCTGATGCTGCGCACCTACCTGTCCTTGGTCGTGGCCCGCCTCGATGGCGAGATCGTGCGAGACTTGGTTGCTGGTAACGGTAAAGCATTTCTGTGGGGAATCCTCAAGGTGAGTTCCAAATGTGACTTCCTGGCAGCTGTTCACTTACAATCGGTAGTGGTGTGGCCTCGGTGGCTTTGCCTCATACACCAACGCCATGATCAAGTTTCTCGAGTCCAAGGTTTCGATTGCTTTCCGAACACGCCTCACCCGATACATCCATGACCTCTATCTCAACGATAACCTCAACTACTACAAGCTCTCGAACCTGGATGGAGGTGTTGGCCAAAGCGCGGATCAGTTCATCACCCAAGACCTGACTTTGTTCTGTGCCGCTGCAGCCAACATATACTCTTCGCTCGGGAAACCATTTGTCGACTTATGTGTCTTCAACTACCAGCTATATCGGTCGCTTGGTCCCCTTGCCCTCACCGGCCTTATGAGCAACTACTTCTTGACCGCCAGCATCCTCCGAAGGCTATCACCACCCTTTGGAAAGTTAAAGGCAGTTGAAGGTCGAAAAGAGGGTGACTTCAGAAGCTTACATGCCAGGTTAATTGCCAATGCTGAAGAGGTTGCATTTTACGGTGGTGCAGAGACGGAGAAGACATTCCTCAACCGCGAGTTCAAGTCGTTGAAATCATGGATGGAAGGCATATATATGCTCAAGATTCGCTACAATATCCTCGAAGACTTCATCCTCAAGTACAGCTGGAGTGCTTATGGTTACCTGCTGGCATCACTGCCAGTCTTTCTGCCTGCGTGGGGCGGTGTTGGCGGAAGAGCTGAGATGTCTGATGGTGGGCAACGAGGTGGCCGAGAACGCAATCGCATGAAGGAATTTATCACCAATAAGAGGCTCATGCTCTCGCTTGCAGATGCTGGCGGTCGTATGATGTACTCGATCAAGGATCTGTCAGAATTGGCAGGATACACAAGCCGGGTGTATACACTCATCTCGACACTACATCGTGTGCATGCCAACGCCTACCACATCCGAGGAGGCCAGAGCGAACTGTATTCGCTATCAGATGTTCAGGGAACGATCCAAAAAGGATTCGACGGAGTTCGCTTTGAGCATGTGCCTGTGGCAGCACCTGGTTTGTGGCCACAGGGAGGCGACGAGCTGCTTGACTCCTTGTCCATGGTCATTCGGAGGGGCGAGCATCTACTTGTAAGTTGCCTCAGCCATGTTGCGAATTCATGCTAACGTCGCTCAGATTTCTGGACCAAACGGGGTAGGCAAGAGTGCAATTTCAAGAATACTTGCCGGACTCTGGCCTGTGTATAGAGGATTGGTGAGCCGCCCCAAAGATATCGGCCAAGACGGAATCATGTTTCTGCCGCAACGGCCGTACCTGAGCCCAGGTACACTTCGCGATCAGGTCATCTACCCTGACGGCCACATGGACATGAACGAGAAGCGTAAGTCGGAGGATGATCTCAAGAGTGTTTTAGAGGCGGCGAAGCTGGGCTATCTGCCCGACCGGGAGGGGGGATGGGACACTCGGAAAGAGTGGAAAGATGTGCTGAGTGGAGGTGAAAAGCAGCGCATGGGGTTCGCCCGTCTGCTATATCATGAGCCCCAGTATGCCATTATAGATGAAGGCACAAGTGCAGTATCGAGTGACGTGGAGGGCTTGCTGTACGAAACATGCAAGGAGAGAGGCATCAGTAAGTTGATATTATCCGTCCTGGCTGGAATCTACGTCGTTGATGCTAATATCAATATAGCCCTCATTACCATATCGACCCGCGCATCCCTCAAGAAGTACCATAAGTATAACCTAGTTCTCGGAATGGGTGACCATGGCGATGAATGGGAGTACGAGCAGATCGGGACAGAGCGAGAGAAGATGCAAGTCGAGAAGGAACTACAGGAGCTCCGAGAGCGGCTGGCACAAGTTGATGAGTGGAAGAAGCGACGAGACGAGATCGAGAGCGAGCTAGCAGCGGTATGGACTGACCGGGGAGAGGTTTTGGAAGCACCAGCGTATACGGGCGAGTCGGACAGGGGCCAAGAGCAGACGGTGTAACGCGTTCAGCCAAGGAGGAGCGCATCGAGGCGTCAATGGGGATGTTTTGTACTGAGTAGGACGAGGACGAATTGAAGTCTACGAGACCATGGTCAATTGGAGTCTGGCGTCATCCAAGAGAACGCACAAGTCTTCATGACCTGTACCTGCAATGCTTTTGGCAAAGAAAAGATATAGTTGTCCAACAGGTACGACAGGAAACACGAACCGCAAAAAAGGATCGTCGGCTACAGGATTCGAACCTGCGCGTGCGAACACAATGCCTAAACAGCTATTTAATAGCAGGGCATCGCCTTAACCACTCGGCCAAACCGACTTGGATGATTGGATGGAAAAGGCGATAAATATTTATGTCTATATATGAAGATAAATGAAGATAATCGTAGCAGAAAGTCTCCTACCGTACGGATTTGTTCTTAGACAGGCCATTGCCCAAGGGAAACTCTCGATATTACTTTTGATATGGCGCTCTGTATGTAGGGATTCGTGCGTCACCTCGGTGATGCACTCTCACTGACCTCCATAACATCAGATACAACAGCCTGCTATTTACATACTAATTACAGTTCAGAGTTGGTGTCCTAGAAGAGTAAGATGCTATCCTTGACGGATCGGTGCTCTAATAAAGTTGAGCTACTCTTCCTCCACAAGTGCAGCCGATACTTAAGTAGCTAATCTACCCTGCTCTACCTAAGCCTGCTACTTCAGCCCTTTCTGCGGCTGCACTTTGCGATCATAGCCACGAGGGCAAACCTCCCAAGACTGTCCCCCCCAGGTCCTCGTTTTCCCCCTAGCAAACGCCACAATCAGGGTTGCCCGCAGATCCAATCACCAGCCATGGCGAACACACCATCACGGAGGGAACTATTGGCGGCAGCGAGGACGCTAGGGCGCTCGGATGAGGTCGATCCCGCCTAGGGACTTGTTTAATTGACGGTCTTGAACGGGTTTCTACTGTAGTAGGGGCAAACCCCGAGGGCGTTAGGGGAGGCTGATGAGGGGGCGTTGTGTATTGTGCGAATCGAGCTTAAGCTGAAAGCTACCGGCAAGTTAACTAGCTCTTGGGACTCCATGACGAAGTAAGGAAAACGTGGTCGCGACTATCGATTGAGGGTAGCGTGAAATTGATGCATCATTACTTTTCCCCCTCTCTTCTAACTCTCTTCGCGCAGGCCAGTTCTTGCCTTACCTGACATTGCTGTGCTGCAGGTCTGAGTCGTCGTCTTTGATGAAGCTATTCACTGTTATTGTCTCACAACTCAAGAGCTAGCCCAATTGATCGGATCAAGCCACTGCCTATTAAACCGAGACAAGTATATTACCTCAAAGAGCACGAGTCTTCACTGGAGATCTGTTGTCTTTTGGTTGAAGAAAGGTACAGCTTTTGTTCTGTTGCCGAGTTGCTTGATCCATTGACCAGCGTCATCCGCCTTCCCCCACAACTACACTACACTCTATCACAAAGTGCCCACCCCGAGGATTCATTGTTACAGAAAGGCTTGCGGTCATGGTTCAAGGCCATAGCCGCCGAGTCGGCTCAATCGGCTCGCGCAGCGGCGTGTCATTTATGCCGCCCATCGACGAGAACGAAGTCGCCTCATCACCAACGCTCCCCAGTACACCCGAGCAGCCCCTTCAAGTGCCGCCAAAGTCGCCTCTCCGCTTGCTGCAAGCGAATGGCAATGGCAATGGAAAAGCCGCACGGCCAAATGGGGGTCTCCCGCCGCCGTACGTACGCACCGCAGGGCGAGGACACTCGTCCCCGGCAACTCCGACTCTACACCCGCCGCCAAGTTACAAAGAGGCCCACGCGTTCAAGGCCAGGTTCGTGGAGCGGGAGTCGGTGGGAAGCGAGGAGAAAGGAGATACCGAGAGAAGATTGTGCGGCGTGGGGACGAGGAGAGGATGTTGTTTGCTGGCGATTGCGGTTGTGGCCAGTGCTATTATCGCGATTGCACTCGGTGTTGGCTTGACGTTTGGATTGAAAAATGGGTAAGGCCTCTTCAACAGGAGGATGATATAATATCCAAGCAGATCTCAACTGACAAACTTGCAGAAATAAAAACTCTCCCCAGGAATCTTCACCAACAGCAGATGCAAACTTTCCAGCAGGCTCCTTTGCCTTCAAAGCAAACCTCCAGCAGCCATCAACAGAATGCACCTCCAACCCATCGACCTGGCGCTGCTATCCCTATACCGCAGGCTCCCCTGCGACATTCTTCTGGATCATCACGTACGTCAACACCCAGTACTACAAGATCTCATCCACCGACAACCCCTTCGCGCCGTCCTTTACAAATCTCACGCTCGAGCTTCTCGACGAGGATACTCCCAAAGAGCGCCTGCGCTTTGCGTATTCGATGGACAAGATCGTCACCCCTGATGATAAGTTGTCGTCGAGCAACCGCGCGGCGAGGTGTACTTTCAATGACACGCTCTTTGAGGCCACAATGTGGACGCGGAGGAATAAGACGCACGACGACGGAGGTGGTTCTGAGAACGGAAATTTCTCTCTCTGGCCCGGAGACGTCGAGGTCGTGCAGCAAAAAACATCTGAGAGCGGGTCGCCGTTATGTGTGGATGGCGATGGCATCAAGGTGGCCGATATTAAACCCGGGACGGGGACGTGCGAATGCCGATATACAAACTTCGATACCGACTGATGGCCGCCCGAGTCTTATCTCTATTTCATTTGTCAGAGTTACAAAGTGCGCCGACCGCATACGCGGTCTTATTGTCGGATGTGATTCCCATGCTTGGGTGTATCGTGGAACAGGCGAAAGCGAAGGAGTTAATGATACCCAGAGGTAACGAGCGCTTTTAGTCTATTGGTTTGGATGGGTTTTAACGCAGCCGTTTGATTTACTTGATAACCCCTATTAAAGAACAACGAAACAAAACGTGAGTGTAAAATGAAATACAAAGTGATGTATACCTGGAATGTGCACCTTGAACTCCATCCCTCTTCCGTGTATCACTTGATACCGGTAGTTAGAAACCGTCCGTCAGGTAACGGCAAAAAAAAAAAAAAAAAGAAACCAGTTCGATAATCGTCTTCGACCACTCTTTTGTAGGCTGCCCGGCCTGTTTGTCTTATACCACATACGCATACGCTGGAATCGCGCCCTGCCTGAGTCTCGCATCGAGATTCTTTGCCCGGGTTACCAGATTGCGAATAGCCACGGGCATGTCGGGTAGAGCCGCTTCGACGTATTGATCAAGAGCCCTTTTCTTGGCCCGAGTCTTGCTGTGTACCTTGTTCTTCCCTTTTGAAGTACGTTTGCTGACTTTGCTGGCCTTGGCAGTTCCACGACGCAAATCAATCCGAACTAGCTTCGACTGCTTGCCTTGGGAAGGGAGCACGCTCTCATCTTCGGACAGCTCTTCGTCAGAAACGACAGAGACACGGTTGATGCTCATGTGCAAGTCGGGAGGGGTTGGATCCCAAGAGTTCTGTCTCTGGGGACGAAAAGCGTTGGGCGCCGGCGAGGTAGGATAAGGCGGCGAATTATATGGATAATCGGCGGCGTCTTTCATCTGGAACGCAGGTCCAGAGAACTCATCATCGTCGTCGAGAGGTGGCGGCGGTGACCGACGTAGCCACTTCCATGGATTGACAGGCTGGGGCTGATTGTTGTCGATGCCTAAGGAGACGTCAACCATAGCATCTGGCATCTCCTGATCCTGATACTCCCATTGTCCAGAATGGGCATCGTTTGCAGCAGCTGGGTCAGAAGGCTGTTGACTTGACGGTCCTCCAGCGCGCTGCCCTGCAATTGGTTGTGGAACACGCAGAACTTCTGGGTGAGGGACAGGAGGTCTCTGATGCTGGACATTGGGATTGGCAGCGGCTTGGTCTTCTGCACCCGCTGGTGCTGGGATTTCGAGGTCCGACGGCCCGCCCACAAGTCGCTGTGTTATCCATTGACCGGGATATTCGTTTTCCTGGCCGACTAGGGAGGCTGTCTTTGGCAGGTCGGGCGACCAATCTCCTGGATAGCTAGAACCTCCTTGGTGTTCTAGCTCTGCTGAGCGATGTAGAACGCTGGGTATCAAATCGTCATCCATTGCCTGTTGAACAGCGTTTTCAACCGCCGAGGGAGGTTCCGATGGCTGTTCAGGTTCAGTCGGCTCGGGGCTCAGAAAGGCGTTCCAAAAATTAGCCACAGCATGATCGGTCTCATCAAAGCCCTTTGCCTTGCGCGCCGCGATGCTTCTGAGCAGAGCGATGACGCTTGGCCGTTCTCCAGGTAGTTCAAACTGGCATTGGCAGATGATGTCGCGCAAGTCAGCATCAAAGTGAGTGTGCTCTGGCTCGTTCAACTTCCACCCATGGGTTCTACCGGATGATCGGCCATCATTGCTCTCATATGGTTCGGATGTGAATGGATGAACCTGGTAATGTAAGGTGATGGCGGATTCCATCTGTTTGCAAAGTCAGCGCCTAGAGAAAGGGGTGTAAACATGGTACAGAACTTACAACTTTGCCGATGAGGAAGATGTTGGACCAGATACCGAATCGTCCGGCAATCTCGCAGCCCACTTGGAGATTTTCACTCTCGAACCGACGTCCCTGATCTTGAAATTCGATATCGGTCTGGAGAGAGTCCCATTCCACCGTAACTTGTTCCTAATTTAGAATTAGTACCCATGCATTGTAGAAAGAGGATCGGAATCAACACCTACTGGGGTAACTCTGTGAATCTTGCAGGGTTGTCTCATATCCCAGTACTCGCTCTCGCCGTTGCTCTTCCAATCTTCATTCATAATCCAGCTGAAGGCACCGAGATCGTGAAGCTGGCACTGTTAGATCGCGGCTTACAATCACCCGGGTTTGCAACTTACCTTAAAAACAGGCTGATTTGGGTGTTGATCATTCCGCCCTGCAAGAACTGTCATGCATGTTAGTAAAGACACCCAAACCCCGGCAGGGTACCTACTATTGAGCTCTTCGAGGTCAAGATGAACATCGTGGGAGACCTGGATAAACTCTAGTTGACGGAGGAACTCATTTATCCGGTTCTCATGTATAGCTTTGTTCAACTCGTGTTCAAAGTTCTTGCCCCTGACCCTGAACGTAGCAGCGTATGCACAGACAGCAACACCTCTGACAACTAGATGCGCGTGTTAGCGTATATGCTCGATCATGAGAAAGAAGATGACATACGGCATTCCCAGATCCCCCAAAGAACTTTGGTTGTGAACTTGTACTCCTTCACGGCGATCTTGGTCAACATGTCATGCAGGTCGCCGTGTGCCAGGAACTCGAAAACGAGTAGGTTCATCTGATCGGCATCGAATTCGGCGCCGCGCCGGTACTTGAGAGGGGCCAGCGGATTATTCCGCCTGAAGTCATTCTGTATCAACATGGCTTCTTCGTGGAGGTCGAGAAGCTGTGTTGTGTGCTCAGCGCCGCGGTAACGGTTGTGGAAGCGGGCCTCCTGTCCGGCGTTGAACCAGCTCGCAATGCCTCTTTTGATGACGACCTTCTTGGTGATTCCATTCTCAAAGCGGACCCTCCAGAGACTGACAAATCCGTGGCCACCTTCGGCAAGTATCTTGATGAATTCGAGCTCGAATCCCTTCCACTGCACACCAGCAAGACCGCGCTTTGCGTCTTGGAGAGGCACTCCTGAACTGCGATCGAGGGAACGGTTTTCGTACTCGAGAACCTTGGTCTCACCGAGAGGTTCGTCGCGATATCGGACTTCATCCCAAAAGTCTTCAGGAATCGCAGACAGGTTGTGGAGCGAGACGGTGCTGTCACCCCTGATGAGGGCACTTTGCAAGGCGAATATGTTCCGCTTCCGGGTGATATTGCTTGGTCGCGCCTTGCGCTTGATGACGCGGATCTCGTGAGGTTGCATGTTGAATTGATTGCAGCGATTTGGTGGTTGTTCATGTCGAGGAAACAAGGGACGTCGAGTGGGAGATTGTGCTGGTAATAAGCATGTTCGGCCAGACAAGGGCAACAGGCAATGCGCGAGATAGGTCGCGCATGACTGCGCTTGTAGAGCAATTCATTCTGATTCTGGAACATGGGAGAGTTGCCAGGTATCAAAGCCAGCCTCGATGTTGGCATTGTGAAGACCTCGAAGCCGGATTTGGATGTCGCGGGACAAAGAACTTGCGGGGAGGCCGTGGTGGTGTTTAGGGCTTCTTTGTTGCAGCGTCTTTCGAGGGTCAACACCTACAAGATTCTAATTTTGGCATCGACTTGAACATTTTCACCGTGGCTGTAAGGAGGCGTGGAACAGTCCCTTTGACGACGTCGAATTGCTTCCCATGGGGGTTGAAAGCGGAGGTGTTTGATTAAATCTATTGTTAATGTAGACATGACACCAGAGTGTGAGGAGATATGACTTCCTCATTTTCTCATCTTACCCGAACATGTTCGCTTTGTTGAGCATGATCGAAGCACTTGAAAGCATTTGCACGCATATTTTGACAGACAATGGATTGACTTGACTCCTGTTGCAATTTGTTGGTGTTGGCCACTTTTTGCCTGTTCTCATCATGGCATGGCCACGCGGATGTTTGTAAAGGCAGGGGACCAGCGCTAAGAAGCTAGGAGTGGGCCTCTTGTGCCTGGGAATTACCCGCCCGCATGGAACGACAGCTAGCGGGTGGAGCCTGGAATTTAGGCTAAATTGCATTTCTTCCAGGCTGGGCTGGCTTTGAAAAGCTCCACAGCCATGATAATCATCAGACAGGCGTATGTGATTTTGTCCTCGGCGCAAAACCCCCCACGAGAAGGAGGAGGAAAATAGTTGACGAGGCGTCTGGAAGGCTTCGGAACACTGGGGAACTTGGAAACACCTCTGCCCCGGCTCTAGGCGAGAAGCTGATGCGACCACGTCCCCTTCGACCTTGGCTGAAGTTGTCCGACGAGCCGGCCGGGCCAAGGACCATCGTCTACCGCATCAATCACAGAAGGTTTCGAGTCGCCTAGCACACCCGCTCGGGGGAATCCACCTCTGCTTAGCCGCGACACCGACTCTAGCTCGGGGGCTATCCTTTTAAACGCACAAATGGGCATCGGCTGAGCTCCGTAAGCTTCCCACAAGCTCCAGGTGCCAAATGGGGGCTTCCAACCGATGGAAGGCCCGGACATCCGTCTTTCTTGGCAGAGGGACCTGCATCATGCCCGTTTGCTGCTCATGATAGTTACAGGCTGCGGCGCATAACTTGCTTTTGTCTGCCCAGATCTGTTGCCGCCGTCCGGGTCATGTGTGGCAGCGTGGGGGGAGGAGCCTGGTTCGCGGGGTGATGTTGGTGTCTGCTTCTTGGCTCAGTGCCCTCGTCGGCTCTACCCTGCAGGCATGCGAGATGCTCGAACGACAAGTGGAAACGGCTCGAGATTCCGGCGTGCGGTGAGCGTTGCAGGTTCATGAGTTAGTCTCGGTGAAGCTGGAAGTAACCGACGGGCCAATTCTGAATAACCCTAAACCTGCGTTCTTTAGACGGAGCATTGCCCGGGTTGTCGGTAATATCAACTACCTTATGTAGATGGTCAACCTCTACTTAGACGTTTCGACTAGGGGGAATCAGCACGACATCGCGATAAGCGATTGAGATTCAGCTTCACAACGAGGGTCGCCTGGTGGACTGCCCATGCCGTTCGCAATGCTACCTGGGCAATGGATGAAAGGTCTAGCGTGGCCACCGCCTTTCTCAATGACAACCAGAGATGCCCACCATCCGCCGGATGAATTCCCAATGGCCCCACAAAGCCAGACCTGGGATCAATACGTAGTACAACCTTGAACCCATGAGACCACGCCTCGTTCTCGCACACGCGACGAAGCTTTTCCCGCACTGCACACCTCATACACGCCGTTGCACACCCCAGCCAAAAGGCGCAGAAAGCCCCATGGAATCGCAAGTGACGACACTTACTGGCCCGCCTCTCCTTGGGCGCAGACACTTCAGCGCTAGGTGCTGCGTAGCTTGTCCATGCCCTCTCGTGGCCCATGTAGCTGTGGTAAGGAGTCGCGCTATCAATGCCATGCCATTTTCCGTCATGTCGCACCCATGAGGACGCGACAATGCCGGGCAAAAGATGCGGCCTCGAGCTGGGCCGACTGAGGCACAACGTTGCAGAGACACAGTACCTTATGCGCGCCAGACAAGCATAAATACGTCGCTCCCCTACTTCTTCCTGTCCTCCCAAGTTTTGCTTCTTCCTCCTCCTCCTCTTCATCCTCTCACACTCCTCAATCTATATCCGGAAACGAAATCATCGTCCAAAATGGCTCCCTCTGTCCCCACCATCAAGCTCAGCAGCGGCCACGAGATGCCCCAGGTGGGCTTCGGTCTCTGGAAGGTCGACAACGCCACTTGCGCCGACACCGTCTACAACGCCATCAAGGCCGGTTACCGTCTGTTTGATGGTGCTTGCGGTAAGTCTTTGGAGCTCGTCCCTTGTACTCAAGATCATATCAAATTGCCCGTCTGTCGAGACTGTCCAGCGCGCGACAAGACACGGCACAATGAGAGCGATCATTGCCCCTCCCTCGATCAATGACCCCTGCAACGATGCCCCTCCATTTGTGCCACCCTCCGCTCCAAATTACCCCGAGAAAATAGCCACACCCCGACCCCTGCAGACCTGCCCCTCCACCAGCCTCATATCCCGGTCGCAGCATGTCATGGCTCCATGCGCGTACTCACTGAGCTCCCCGAATTGTTCATCATGGTCCTCACCCGAGAATATGAAGACGGCTACTAATCAGGTCATCCTTGCGCAGACTACGGCAATGAGAAGGAGTGTGGTGATGGTGTCGCCCGCGCCATCAAGGACGGCCTCGTGAAGCGCGAGGACCTGTTCATCGTCTCCAAGCTCTGGCAGACATACCACGAGGAGAAGCACGTCGAGCCCATCTGCCGCCGCCAGCTCGCTGACTGGCAGGTCGACTACTTCGATCTCTTCCTCATCCACTTCCCCGTCGCTCTCGAGTACGTCGACCCCGAGGTCCGATACCCTCCCGGCTGGCACGTCGATGGCGAGAAGGAGATCCGATGGAGCAAGGCCACCAACCAGGAGACCTGGGGCGCCATGGAGAAGCTCGTCGAGGCCGGCCTCGCCAAGTCCATTGGTATCTCCAACTTCCAGGCCCAGACCATCTACGACATGCTCAAGTACGCCAAGATCCGCCCTGCCACCCTCCAGGTCGAGCTCCACCCCTACCTCCAGCAGGCCGAGCTTGTCCGCCTCGCCAAGTGTGAGGGCATTGCCGTCACTGCTTACTCTTCCTTCGGCCCTACCGGCTTCATGGAGCTCGACATGGACCGCGCCAAGTCCGCCTCGCCTCTTATGAAGCACGAGGTCTTCACCGGCTTCGCCGAGAAGTACGGCAAGACTCCTGCCCAGGTCCTCCTCCGATGGGCTACCCAGCAGGGTCTCGCTGTTATCCCCAAGACCTCCCGCCCTGAGGTCATGACCCAGAACCTTGACTGCACTGCCTTCGACATTGGTGAGGAGGACATGACCCGCATCTCCAAGATGGACCTGAACCTCAAGTTCAACCAGCCCACCAACGTGAGTTTCCCTGCATCTCTATACTGTAAACATTGATGCTGACTATCATCTACAGTACTTCCCCACTGAGAAGCTCTGGATTTTCGCTTAGAGCAATGACTTGCGATTAATTAAGAAAAGAAAAAGAGAACATAGGAGAACTGTTTCGGGAAATCAGGCGTTTGATTATGATGATGATTCTGGGCTACATTTTGCAAGTCCAAGGGCTCGATGATAAGCCCGCCTTATAGAATACAAAACACAGTTGACCCCTCCAAAAGAACCGAACCAATTCCCTTGTGACCCTGACGGCAGCGGTGAAGTTGTGCACAAGTGGGATAAAGACGGCTCTTCAGGTACGCTATGATAGTCGCTCATTGAAAATGTGTCTTGAGACTTTATACAACTGTAACTGGGGAGCCCTGCTCTGTTGCTTCTGCCCATCTGCGTGCTCTGATGCAATGCCGAAATATGGATGATATGAAACCTCGACCCCAACGCCGTGCTATTTACTCGATGCCTTCCCAAATCTTCATTTGCTTATGTTCTCACGAAGGCTGTTATGGGGAGTCAGTTGACGGGCTTCAAGACACAAGGTGGGATGAAACTTACTGGCATCGATCTGCTTGATCTGTGGCAATGTTAACCGAATCCTGTTCCGGTATGCCACTGGCTCTTTAAGCTGCAGCGGATTCCCTTCGAAATACACCGTCGTCAAGTTCTTCTTGTCAGTGAGATAGCTCGAGACCTCCTTGTAGTCGCCGATCAGGTTGTAGCTGGCCCAAAGCTCCTCGAGCTCGACGAGCGGCGCCAGGCCCTGGATGCTGGCGACCTTGTTATTGGAGATGTCGAGCACGCGCAGCTTGAGGTTGTGCTCGAGACCCTCCAGCGACTCTAGCATGTTGTGCGAAATGTACAGCTCCTCAAGGGTCGGGACGTCCTTGAGGGGGGACAGGTCGGTGATGCGGTTGGACTGGATGCTGAGGAGGCGCAGGTTAGGCAGGCCGCCGAGACCGGAGAGCTCGGTGATCTTGTTCTTCGCCACCCAGAGCTCCTCAAGAGCGGTGAGGGAGTCGAGGTTGTTGAGTTCGCGGATGCGGTTCGACCCCAGCTCGAGCGACGTCAGTTTGTCGAGGCCATCGAGGCCCTCGATCCTGCTGACCTTGTTGGCGACGAGGAACAGCTCCTTGAGCTGCGTCAGTTGGCTGATGTGCTTGATGTGCTTGATCTTGTTGAAGCTCAGGTCGAGGCTCGTGAGGTTGGTCAGCTCGTCGAGGCCGCGGATGTGGGAGATGAGGTTGTCGTAAAGGTCGAGGTCCTGCAGAGTGGAGGCGAGGGCGGAGAGACCGTCTATTTCCTGGATGCTGTTCTGGCGCAGGCAGACGCGGACTGCGTTCTTGAAGCGTTCGAGGCGGAGGGAGGATATTGAGCCGATGCGCGAGTGGGAGCACATGATTTCGTCTGTCTCGGGGTCTTCATCGTCGAGCAGGTCTGTGAAGGATAGTTTTAGCTGTTGGTCCAAGTCCCCCGCACCTTGTATGTAAGTCACTGGGCTTTATTACCTTCATCGGCATCGATCTTCTCCCCCTCCATGACATTCTCATCGTCTGAATACTCCGGATCTGACAGGGCTTCTGGATTTGTCACAAGAGCCGACTTGGGCACTCGCAGCTTGCCGTCCCAGCCCTTGCTGTTCCTGAGGCCCGGGCTGCCCTCCCCTTCCAGGCGCGGGGACGGCAAGTCGTCTTGGACGTCGATGTGCGCATGCCCGTCGTTTTCCTTATCGAGAGAGCTAGGCATAGTGGTCACCGGTAGGCTCTCTGCGAAAGAGAGGCAAGGAACGGCGATGATGTAGTGATGGCGGGGTAGAGCGATACGTTGGAGGGCGTGGCCAAGCGACTTTGTCGTAGAGAGGAGGTGTGGTTTCGGTTAGAAGAGCGAGAATCAAGAGGAACTGGATGGTGATGGTTTTGTAGTTTTCACCTTCAGGAACTAGGCGGCAAGGCGTTGCTTAAAGATCCATTACTCAGGCTTGGAACGGCTGCTGATAGTTTCATTTTCCTGCTTCCTCAGCGGATCAGGACGGCGGAGACGGCGCTGTAATGATGCGCCAATTGGCACGCTGTAGCGCTGTTCACAGCGGGAGCAAGTGGGAATCAGTCCACTCTAGGTAAGGTAGGTGGGAGATGCCCGAAAGCGGGGCGGTAGCTTAGTCTAGATCATCATCACCGGCTTCTTTGTTTGCTCGCATGGGCATTCAACAGAGGGGACATGCGGTAACACATCAAGAACTTACAGCCTGTCGGAGAACCCGCCATTGGAAGTGCTAAAAGGCTACAGCGGCTACTCTTCTCTTACCAAATACCAAATTTATCCTCTCTTTTCATGACTTCGGTTTCTTTCCTAGCAGGTAGCGAAGAGGTAAAACACGCCTGAGCTGGACTATCCTGACGTGCCATCTTGCCGCCTCACTGGCAACACCACTCAGTCCCTCGCTCATCATCCCCAATCCGCGTGCCTGCAGGACCCTGGAGTCCAGTCGCGAGCGAACATGTCATAAGCCGCGGCCCCTTTTGCCCACAACATCCCACGCCTTTTTCCTGCTCTGCCAGCTGTCTCTTCTCTGCCGCTGCCATTCTCCAATGGCGTTGCGCGCTATCCGCAGGTCGGCCACGCGCCCTCGTGCCGTCTGGACGACAAGTCACGCATCGTTGCGGACATGGTCTTGCAGAGCAACTCTTGCAATCCGGTGGCCCGACCCTGGCTGCAGGAGGGCCCTTCATATCCCGTCTGTCCTGATGCCTCCGCTGCTGTTTAGTGGCCTGTTTGTGGCTCTTTGGTGCTGGAAGTGCACCATGATGGTCTTGTTCCAGAACACCATTGTCTACAATCCATTCCTACCGCCCAATGCGCGAAGCATGCGCATTGAAGAGTTCTCGCGCGGGTGTGGAGGCGTTCAATGGCGAGAAGAGAGGATACGGTCTCTGGACGGGACTGAGGTTGCGCTGTGTGTGTCAGATGTGCCTGCGACTACAGGTTCAACAAGACGGGAAGAGGCGCCCGTTTATATCCTTTATTTTCAAGGTTGGCACCACGCGCTTAATTCTTAATACAGCTCATTGAACGTGATAGGAAATGCATCGTCGTTACCGCCTAGACTCCCAGATCTATCGATGATTCTACGCCGGGCGCGCGACATTGAACCATCAGTGAGCTACACGATTGTGTGTCTGAGTTATCGAGGCTACTGGACGTCTCACGATCGACCCTCAGAGCCGGGAATAGACCTTGACTCACAGGCGGCGTTGCAATGGATCTCTCAATTACACAAGAGCAGATCGGCGGGAACTGACCAGCCCAACCCAACAGTCTTGCTGTGGGGACAGAGCATTGGATGTGGTTTTGCCACAAACCTAGCGGCCAAGGGACAGTGTCCTTCCAACCTTCATTTGGAAGCCCTCATTCTGGAAACGCCGTTTACATGCGTCCGAGCCATGCTGTTTGCGCTATACCCACAGAAGTGGCTCCCGTACCAGTATCTTTGGCCATTCCTCCGGAACCACCTGGATAGCTGGACCAATCTCGGCATGATATCCAGTAGGTTTAAGGACAAGCCGCCAGGGATATACATCGTGGAAGCGGGGAAAGACGAGCTTGTACCTGCCGCTCACGGTGAGCAGTTGCATCAGAGATGCGAACATGTCGGTCTCCCAGTGGAGCGACGCAAGGTGCGTGGGGCGCTTCACAACGAAGCCATGGTGAGAGTCTCAGGCAAACAAGCACTTGCGCAGTCCATCTCCTCGGCTGCGACAAGGGCGCAGGCGGCTTGTTTGCCGGGACAAACGGAGGACTCAAGGGGACATGCAGGTGGTTGATCCGAATGAATGACTCCATGCCCAACTAAATAGAGGTAGAGTCTTGACATTTCAGCTACCTTATCTGGCGTGAATTCGGGACATGTCGGCCATCTGCAGCCACTCCGGACAGGGATGCCAAGGATACCGGCGTGTGGGTGACTGAGAAATGCCGTCACGTTCAAACGCTGTTCAAGGGACGGCTCCGTCGATGCCCTCAAGTCTCAGGGTGCACCGGCTGGTGGGCTTTGGCACTAGGAGCGACTAGAACCCAACGAGCTGAATTGTGTGGAGGTATTGGAAGAGCTATGCCAGGTACCTACCATGCTCCCCTGGCGAAAGCTTACCCACAGACCAGGAGTAGAAGGTCCACCGTCAATCGAAAAAGCATGGGGTGCTGGAAAAGAAAAGTTGTTTGCGGGAGAGCGTGTGCTTTGGGCGAGCAGCCGTGATATCGGTTTCTGGTGTCGTCGTGAGGATCAGATAGGCGACGACAAGTTTGCACGACGGTGCGGCCTTTATGACTCTTTGTTCGGGGTCTGATTGACTCGAATTGATTCTCCTACGGTTCGCAATGTTTACAAGGCAAAAACTGGCGAGGCTTACGCAGAAATCGCGAGCCTCGCAGCTCCGTCACCGAGCATGCGTTATCATCCAGTCCCAGGAGCTTGACGACGTCTGCCTTGAGAGGTTCCCCATTCAGCCCGCGGGCCCATAATTTTAGAGGCGAACTGTTCCACACTAATGAAGACCTCCACACCCACTGCGATCCTTGATGGAACACCAGCACCTCGAGAGAGTTTGGGGAGGCTTCCACCAACGACAAACTGAGCCAAACCGAGCGGAAGCTGAGCCTAGATGCCGCTAACCAACCCCCTTGCCTTGTCCTCCCTACAGCCCCTTTTTCCTTTCCGCTCTAACTGCCCCCCCAACCCCTGCTGGTACCGCAACTGCACCGCCCGTAATTTCAATTAAACCATCACGTGCGGACGCACCGATATCGCGTTCCACTTTATACGTGTACCTGGCCAGCCTACGCGTCTCACTGACGACTTATCACGACGTCGGTCCCCGGGGGTTGACTCGCCTCCTCCCAGAGGATGGCTCACACTTTGGTACCATCCTTACAGGGCTGGGGGTGCCGCTATAGGCAGCGGATGCCTTGATCCGCACGGAGCATCCGGCCTGAACCAATATAAGATGCTGCTCCTGTCCGCAATCTGCAGACATCGACAGCTCTCGACTCTCTGAATTATCCCCATCCCTTTTTGAAAGCCTGAGGTAGGTCATGATCTTTTGAAAGCATCGCTTTCCTTCCCGTGGCTTTTCTCTTTTCACTGTCTGCCTTGTTTTTTTGTTTGCCTCATCTCCCCCTTTCGAGTACAAAAGCGTGCACGCCTCCGCCTTCAGAAGAACTGTCGCCTTGTACACTGAAATTCACGGAGGGAACTCGTCGGTCGCCAACATGTTTTCCAGACGATACGAGAGTTCTAGCAAGAGCTTCTCCAAAAGCCACAAGGCTAGCAAGTCCAGTTCTTCATTCAGCAAGGACAGCGGCGTCTCCAAACGGCGACATGAGTCTCGTCATCGGAGGCCTACAACGGCTTCTACTGCCACTGCTAGTGATGACACTGCCATGGGAAAGTAAGTTTCTCCACAGCCTTCAACGTATTCATTGAGTCGATTCTTATACCATCTGTAGCAACCTAACTTCGGCCATCGTCACTCTCGTCGTCGGCGCCGAACAGCGTCTCTTTGCAGCACACGAAGACGTCCTCTGCGGCAGCCCCTTCTTCAGCCACGCCCTACGCAACGGGTACATGGACGTGGCGACCAAACGCATCGCCCTGCCCGACGAAGAGCCCGAGATCTTCAGCTCTGTCCTCGAGTATCTCTACAAGGGAGACTACTACCCCCGGCTCGTACACAACAAGCGCCGTAACTCGTGGGAAATCGAGCCCACCACCGAAGAGGAGCGTGCTGCTGTCGAGAGCACTGTCTATCACCGCGGCGTAGACGGCGACCTGCTCAAGGACACTGTCATCTATTGTGCTGCCGAGAAGTACGGCTTGGACGAGCTGAAGAAGATGGCTTTACGGAAACAAGGGCTTCGTAAGTCACTCACATCCTTTACCAAAATTCACCGCGTTAACATGCTGGGCCCTCAGAATCCGGGATTCAGTGCAGCACCATCCTCGCCTCAGCCAGATACGCATACGCCAACACCCCCGACACAGACTCCAAGCTGCGAGCCCACTACCTTGCTCTCATCATTCGCTCACGCAGCACCTTCAAGCGCAGCGGCACTATGCAGCTTGAGATGTACAACGGTGGGACACAGCTATTCTTTGATCTCTTCGTCGCTCTTTGCAATCACGTCGACGACATTTCGTCTGCCCAGTAAGTGCCGCAGTTCTTCATCTCAGTTCATGTACTAACAGGCGCGAAAGAAATACACCACGTTCAAACCGCCACTTTTCTTGATATTCAATACCCGCATTGTGGCATCACGCCCTCATCATTAATGAAACATGAACTCTTCTTACTTTTCCCGATACAAGATATCAGTTCTGCAGGATCGACCAACCAACAAAACTAAACAAACTAAAACAACGGCGTACGGAGTCAGGCTGCCAGTGTTGGATTCTTATGTTATGGAGGTGTTTCTTTTTTACTGGAGTTGATTGGGATATCACCATGTACAATTACCCTTCTTATTGACCCACTGAGGTCGTTTCACTTTGGGGCGAGGTTATTACAAGACTGTCTCGCCTAGAGCGAGCTGGTTGGTTAAAGGTTTTCACGGTGGATGTATCAAAAGGGATACCTAAATTGACATCTACGATGGATGGGCGGAAATATGTATCATTATTCACGACACTCTTTGCAACGAATGAAACTTAAGAGAGCCGAAATTTGAAACCAAACTTATCAATTGAATCTATAGTTCGCTTGCTCTTCTTCCGTGAATGCGAGTTCAACGCTTCAGAGTGAATTCCCACTTCTGCGTCCCAACAAGGTTCGCCAGGCCGCCCTGTTTTACCATGAAACACCGAGGGGCTCGTAACGCGATGCCTCCCCGGCCGTGAGTCATGCCAAGGATGGGGGGCGTGTCGGCTAGATCATGAAGGCGCAAGGGATAGTCAAGCTATGCAACCCACAAGATGTATGATTGCGTGGTGGCCAAAGCGCCTGGGATTCGCTGGAACTTCATGTTTGTATGCTTCAATGCATGAACTTGCGCCTGGGGATTTTTGGTTGAGGCGCCAAAGATGGGGGTTTGCAAGGACGAGGGTCGAAGAGAATGGTAGAGAGGGAGGGACAAGGATGGCGCAAGACATGGTGCTTGAGCGTGAATATGGTGCAGGATGACCCTTAAGCGACACAACGAGGTCAATCTGGCGCGAGGATGCGCTCGGGCTTTAAAAAGCAAAGGCGAGAACGTATTCGCAATGGCTCGTATGTAATTTGTCGATACCAGGGAACCGCAACAACCATGGTGATTGTATGTCCTACCTCATGCTACTGTAGTGTATCCACAGTGATGGTGCCGAGACCGAATGGGACTTCTCAGTTCTGTTATGCTTCCGTAGTCTCATATTATATCGTGTCGCACCTCGACGACCTTGCTCGCCTGCTCTCACAATCCTGTGCCGGGGAAAGCACCCTTTTTGGACAGTACTACAATGCCTCGCTCTCGAGCGATGTAGCCTTTCATCAAATCCTAGAAACAAGCACGTCTAGTCAGCGATCGAGTTCTTTGTAAGGCTGAGATGGAAGGGAGTGTGAATAAGGACATCGTGAATGCCCCAGGCAGACACTCTGTCAAGGCAGCGTCCGGGTGACGAGTTTATGATTGAGTGATCGCCGCGCAGACACGAGCAAATCATCTTCGCTGTTTTCTAACCCCAAAACAAGGCAGTACAAAAGGCAGCCGGTGCCTAACGATAACGAAAGAGTTGGACGACTTACCTTGTAAATCATGTTGGCCAACATGCACTCAACCTCATCAGGATCGATCAAGTGGCCGCTTCCCATGCTGACAGCCGCCCGAAATTCCGCCACAGGCACTCGAGTGCGACGTACGTTAGCCGCGTCGCCCTCCTTCGGATCATCAAAGCCGCCTGCAAGGAAGACCTTACGCAGCAGGTTACGCAAGGCGATATCTCGGCCCCGCTCGAGCGTCAGGTAGATGCGACGCTTGACGAATTCATCTTCACCCTTCTGTAGAGCCTCATCGAAAGCCCGCAAGTTCCCGGACTTAATGCACTTAGCCAAGGGGAGAAAAAGCTCTTGTAAGTGGGAGTAGTCTTCCAAAAGAGCTCGGGTAGGAAGGACGTGGCTTGTCAGGAGGCGACAGGGAATGAGATAGGTCAAAATCCGTCTGCCATCGATGTCAGCTTTGAGCGGATGCATTTTGAGTCAGTGGTGCACAGACTCGGCCTGAGCGTTGGCATCTCGGTGGCACAGTTGCCATGCTTCGGTAAGATGGGTTTCAGCCTGAGGATTGCTTTAGAACCAGAAACTGATCGAATAGAGACGGGCTCTTACCGCCATGTAGTTCTCCTCTAAAAAGAGCAGAACACCTTCGTAGAACTTGAAAGTCACTCGCTGAGATTTGGGGAACATCTCCAAGGGAGGCATATCTCCCTTGTCATTATACACGGCAAGGGTCTTGAGAATGGTCCTGGACAAGTTTGCCGAGTTCAACTTGAAGTAAGTTTTGAAGAGGAGGTTGATAACAAAGTAAATGCCCCATTTCCTGGACTCTTCCAGTGGTGCTCTGAGGTCCGATCAGCTGTGGTTTCAATGAGCAAGTGGATGGTGATCCTTACCTGTCGTTCAGACACAAAGAAAAAATCCGCTTCAGGTGACCTTCGCAGTCTCTCAGTTGAAGTTGCTTATCTGTCTCGGGGTCAAAGTCGTCTGCTATCAAGGAAGCTCCAGGGCCAGTATCGAAAACTTTGGCGCGGCGCTCCTCGTCAGACTTGATGGCAAATAGTCGCAAATACTTGCCCACCATGTAAAGAGATGGAATAGTCCACGCTTCAAACCCATGCGAATTGTATCCACGGATAAGTACTGAGGTCAGTTCCTTCCAGGCCTCGTACACTTTCGTCCATGAGGACTGGACAACGGTTAGCGAGAAAGATATCAGTTTATGGGTCATCATTGTACCTTTCCGCTCTCTCCAGCCAAGATTTCGCTGATGGCTTTCCAATAAGAGGTATAGACTTCAACCCAGCCATTCGTCTCGTCATTATCCAATTTCCGTCGGTGTGATGTGTTGGACTTGATGAAGTGTTTGATGTCACCCTTGACACTATGAGAATTCGTACTACGCCATACAGCCATCAGTCGGTGAGGGTCATCTGGCGGAGGAACAGGCGAAAGCGTCTGAGCCAGTTTATAGCCATTCCGTAAGACATGCGCCTGCGCGAACTGGTCGAACGTGTCGTTCATGGCTTCGACTCTCAGACACTAGCAGCAGCGAAATGTGCGAGACTTTGAACGGGCTTCCGAGCTGAAACTCCGACACGTGAATAAGTAATCAATGGCGAGAACCGTTCGGGATTTGAGCGTTATGAGCAAACAAAGTCAATAAACAGAGGCTACTGAGTATGATTGTCGGAAGTGTGTAATCGTCTAAGCTGATGCTGGCTCCCGTCGCTTTGCCGTCAAAGGTCACTGATCTTTGCTCCTTCTCAACTTCTTAAGTTGGACTTCATCTACGTTCCTGATTGGCCGCCAGACCCACTGGCCTTGGCGATCCAACTGGCTGACGTTGCACGTGATGCATTTTCTCGGTGGGTCGCCTCTGACCAATCGCTGTTGGGGCCTAAGCCCTGCAGCATTGTTACGTCTCTTAGCCCTCCCACACCTTCGCACAAAAAAATATCGCCCGCGATCTTTTCAACTTCGGCCATCTTCACTAACTTTCAAGACAGTCGGAATTGACCACCGTCACAGTAAGTTCCTTACAAGAGAAGGCAGCAAAGAACAAACTGACAATCATTCCAGATGGGTAAGCAGTTTCTTGATTTCTCGCGCTCGATCATGACGATGCCGCCCGCTGGAGGAGGAGGAAGACGACGAAAAACAATTTCGACATTATGGATTCGGGACATGAAACGCCCAGCTCGAAGGATTCACGCTCTCCAGGCTGCGAGGGTTGTTCATACTGGCACTGAATCATCGAATGTGATCCAGCGGGACTTTTGATCACTCGTTGCACCGAACACTCTACGAGCCTTGGAATTTGCAACCTATCACTTCGAATCACCTCGTCCGATCGACCCCAGCACCGTTGCTCTCAGCCTCCGAACCTCATCCTCCTGCGCGCGGCATTACGAGACTCCCGTTGAGAACTCCAGTACTAACTATAAAACCAGGTCGTCTTCAGGAATACGAGGTCATCGGGCGCCCCCTGCCCACCGAGGCTAACCCTACCCCCGCCCTCTACCGCATGACCATCTTCGCTCCCAACGAGACGGTCGCCAAGTCCCGCTTCTGGTACTTCTTGCGTGGTCTCCGAAAGGTCAAGAAGGCCACCGGTGAGATCGTCAGCGTCAAGGTGGTGAGTAGCGACATCCAATCCAGGACACAACGAGCAAAACTGACCTGGACTTCCTTCAGCTCCACGAGAAGCACCCCCTCAAGGTCAAGAACTTCGGTATCTGGATCCGATACGACTCTCGTTCCGGCACGCACAACATGTACAAGGAGTACCGTGAGCTGTCCCGAACAGACGCTGTCGACTCCCTGTACTCCGACATGGCTGCCCGCCACCGTGCCCGCTTCAGGTCGATCCACGTACGCCATTTTCCTGTCCGCGCTCCATTTATGATTCTTGCTGCTAACACCGGCTTCTAGGTCCTCCGCGTCGTCGAGCTCGAGAAGACTGAGGACATCAAGCGACCTTATATCCGCCAGCTCACCCAGAAGGGCCTGAGCTTCCCCCTCCCCCACCGCATCACCAAGGAGAACACCCAGAAGGTGTTCAGCGCGAAGCGACCATCCACTTTCGCTTAGAATGTTTTCGGTTAGAGGACGGCTGGGCAGGCTCTGCGGGTGTTACAACGGATCATGGAAATATCAACTGCTTTGCTCGATAAAACGGGCAACGAATGAACCAAAATTCTGAGCATGCGGATGCTAGGTGATGCAAAATTGATTGAGTTTTCTAAGAATGACTCGATTGTGAACTGTTATGATGACTCTCCTGTACCGCTCCCTCCCGGAGAATTGTCCATTTGTGCATCGTTGTAAAACTCTGTCCAAAGTGACCATTCCATTGGGACGTTCTGCTCCATGCTCTGGCCCATGTCGAGGCTGAGCAGCTCTGGGGGATACTCGAATAGGATGGAAGGGTCCATGACGCTGGTGTCGTATGGTTGTGTAAGACCCGGCTCGGAGCTTGGAAACGTCGACATCGGCGGGCCAGTATCGTATGGCAGAGGCTGGGTCATAGCGTCTGTAGAGGGCATTAAGGGTGCCATTGACCCATCCGTGTCGCTGATGTCCATTTTCCTCAGGAGCGCC
This sequence comes from Fusarium devonianum, assembly GCA_017140155.1. Taxonomy (NCBI): domain Eukaryota; kingdom Fungi; phylum Ascomycota; class Sordariomycetes; order Hypocreales; family Nectriaceae; genus Fusarium; species Fusarium devonianum. Next base: position 16,693 of record JADBHU010000151.1, on the reverse strand, counting down.
TCTGTTCTCGCTGCTTTCGCCTTTTTTAGTAACTTCTTGATGGGCCGCCAAAGTGACCCCCTCGCTGTATCAGCGATATGCTCCCTTGATGAAGGAAAAGTTCGCTCCACGATAACCCACGCCCTGTCCACCAGCTCGCCTTCTGTTTGCACACACAGCTCAGCCAGCACAACCGCGAGCGGATGCCACTGTACGTAGGTATCAGTCCACCAAGCGAAACGACCCTCCCACTGCTGTTTCGTCATGCGCTCACGTAGTTCGATAATGGACACTGCCGTGCGTAGCATCGTCTCCTTTGAGACTCGAGGCCGGTCTGGAGCTGGTCCACCAGTGAAGGGGTACTGAATGTTGAGCCATAGCTTGAGAATGACAACACGGGCGATCTCGGAGGCGTAGAGAGAAGGAAGATGAGTTGCGCTCGCAGTATGGATGAAGGAATTCTCCAGGAGGCGAATATGTGCAATGAGTTCCTCTTCTGTGTACAGGAAGTGTTCTACCTTGCCTGCTGCGTTGAAGTGAGGGTGCGATAAGAAGCCAAAGATTCCTGAGCACATGGCCGTACACATACAAATCACATTCTCAGCCGGTGTCGATTTGGGCACAAGAGGACCGGTTGATTCTGGCCCGAAGTCCTCATCATCGATTGGCGTAGGCATGATTGTATCGAAGCGTTCGCGAGTAAGAATTGCGTCGGAGCCTCGGTCTTCAGAGCCACGGACGTCTAATACGACGATAAAATGCCATAGACGACGTCGCATCTCAGCTACAAAAGGTGTGTAGCGCTGACCATTTCCATCCTGATGAAGACCAAGCCCTTGCGCAACGCGGATGACGAGCGAGGTGAGAGCCCATGAAGTACGGTTGTGTACGTAGGCGCGGAACATGCCTGTGTAGAGCGTCAGGGCCTGGAGCGTCTCTAGCTCATTGGTGTTCAGATAATCTGCCTCGGCGAGAGCGCGCTCTACGGCGATGCGATATCGATTGGTCACCACATCTCTACTCTCGCCCAGCTGTTTCTGACAATCTTCCGGGTTTAGGCACACGGCAGTGGCGAAGTAGATGGCGAAAACGAGGGCAGTCATTGCAGGGTTGAAGGTGTGGGTCAATGGTGATTTCATATGACTTTGAAGATGTTTTGTGATGGTAGGACGGTGGAGGAACTTCATGAGAGGATCGACGTTGCGAGTGTAGATAGTCCAGAGGCGCATCATCATGTCCGGTGCAGGATGGATGAGCGGTTGCCGTTGATTATACCCAGGGTTTCCAAGCAGAAAGCCCGAGGATCCCGTCGACAAGGAAAGTGTCGTGTCTAGGAAGTCTGGACTGTCGTCCTCGTCCTCATCATCTTCATCGTCCGAGGGCTGATCCAGCGCTTGTCGAATACCCTCCACCTCGGCGCACAGGTTCCCCCAGAATCCCGCGCTGAGATACTTCTCTCCAGCCTGTGAGTTTGCGGCCTGAGCAGTAGCAGCTTGTAGATTCTGGCACTGACCCTCCAGCGTGGCCGACAAGGCCGCGCCCCCTGGCGCAAGCTGCGTGTCGTTATCGAGCTCCTGCAGCTTTGCAGGGTCGGCTTGACTGACGATGCTCTCAAGGCGGCTGATTCGGTCGAGCAGTTCGCTCTGGCGCGGCCGCGGTGCCCGCCGAGTCCGCTTTCTCGATGGGTAGACGCAGTCGAGGCCGAAGCGCGAGCATTGGGTGCAGATAGGCTGGACCTTGTCGCATTTGATTTTGCGTGTGCGACAATTGGCGCAGCTGAGGACCTTGCCTGATGAACCTTCGCGCACGCTCATCATCCCTTAATACGAGGGTTGGTGATACACGGATTATTACACGAGGAGCTGTACTTGGGTGCTTGGGTGTTGCGATGATATGTGCAAGACCGAGTCTGTGGCCCATTCACGAGGTTTCATTCTAATTAGTGATGATGTTTACATCTTTGAATAATCGCCCCACCCAATCAATGTCTCGAATTTTGCGTGAGATCTTGGTCTATCTAAAGTACCTCACTACTCGTGACATTCCTTCCTAAAAGTTTTCATGATGAGCAACTATTCGTGACAAGGGAAATTTTCCCCCGAGCAAAGTATAGACCAGCAGCTCGAAGCCCAAACATTCTGAGTTGGAGACCCAGTAACTAGTACCATTAGGTATAATGGCCTCCACAGAGAATGTGTCATCGGTCATTAGAAATCTTTGTTAACTCCGACTCAGTCGTGACTCATTCATAACATGTTGCTGTGAAGACCGAGTATAAGTTGACAAGATAAAACAGTGAATTCTTCGTGTTTCATCTTTTGCACTGAAATAATCTGGACGGAATTACTTACTTACTTGCCCATCACACCTCATCGACCTCCCCCCACACATCTCACCCACTGCCACCATGGAGGTGACAGCAATGAAGTGGGAGACCGTCAAGACGACGCTCCCCAAGCAACCACTTCCTTCAAATAATCAGCGACAATCATGGCGGACAGAGCGCCTGGCTATGCGGCCCTTGACTGAAGACGACCTTGAGGCGCTCCACCGCCTCCGTAGAACTCCGGAAATAATGGTCTGGTCCGTCCAGGGTAGGCCAGACGAAAACATGGACGAGACAAACAAAAGCCTCTCGCTGCGTCTGCCACCGCACGACGTTGACCGGTACGACTGGTGCATCTGTCTCGCCGAAACCGGTGAAATGGTCGGGTTGGGGGGCATTGGCGCGATGACAAGCGAGCAGGGCTGGCCGTTCGTGGGCTACATGTTTATGAAAGAGCACTGGGGTAAAGGCTACGCCACCGAGTTCCTGAAAGGATTCCTCCCAATATGGTGGGCGCTGCCGCGGGAGGAGGTTAAGCTCAAGGTAGATGCCAACACAGTTCGCGGAGATGCGGATGTCAAGGACGAGTGCATCTCAGCCATTATAGAAGGCGACAACAAGGCGAGCCAGAACGTGATGCGGAAATGTGGATTCGAGTTGGCGACGGTGTTCGAGGAACCAGATCTCCAGGACGAGACAGCGATGGTAACCCTATATGGATATGTGGCACGGATGGGCAAGCCCGGTTTGTAATTGGGGCTCAGCCTGCATGGCAGATCGACAATCCATGGTCTCGAGTGTTCATGCGGTGACCAGATAATTACCTGCCGGACAGGCTAGGACACGGCCGGACATCTCGAGAAGTCCGCAACGATGTCCGGTCCGGGAAACGGACCCACTTTCAGCACCGGCCGGGAGACTACTTATAATCCATGACCTCAGCATAACTTATCTCTGAGTGAGAAACACAGTTCAAATAACATTTCAAAGCTACTTGATCCTCCACGACATCAACTTGAGCCAAAAACACTCCTTAACCCCAAAAGTGTACTTCCAATCTGAACAATGCAAATGCCTCTCCCCTCACTCTTGGCCACTGCTACTGGCATTGCCGGCTCAGCTTGGGCATCCGGTAAGGCTTTGTCCCAGGTTCACCCGGAAATTCCATCAAGGCTAACGTATGAAACAAGGTGCCATTGCCGGTCTATCCCTCGTGGGTGTGCCCGCCGCCCTCTCAGCACCTACAGATTCCGCCATTGTCTGGCGGTCAATCTTCAACCATGGCGTCGCTATCATGCCAAAGTTTGCGGGTACTACAGCTATCGCCTACTTGTACGCCGCATATGATTCTCACCAAAATGGCCGCACATGGAAGGGATACGTGGCTGGTGCCCTGCTGACCGTTGCCATTGCGCCATACACGATTCTCTTCATGAACGGCACCAATAACCTTTTGTTTGAGGCCGCAAAGGGAACGCTGGATGCCTCCAAAGAGGAGGTAGCCAAGCTGATCGGACGATGGGGTGTTCTTAACTTGGGACGGAGTCTATTTCCCGTTTTGGGAACGGTTGTTGGGTTTTCCACATTGCTTCAAAGCACACAGTTCGTCGTCTGAACGGAAGAAGAAACGGGGCATAAGAAAATGGTGTTTTGATCATGCATATCGTGGGACAACTCCACTAGTATGTAGTTAATATACCTTGCGTTCATTTAGATGCGCAGCTCCCCACTAACGGTAGCCGCATATGTGTCTTGCATCAGCGCCTCAACTCAACGTCTCTTTGTCGGCTTCTCCCCCTCAAATTCTCGAATCAACTGACCACATTTACCCAGGTTTTTCTTGGGCTCCCAGGTGTTGTCCTTAGCCTTGTATCCCCGCCATTTAACCAGATAGAAATGCTCGCTAGTCACAGCATTAATCTGCGAGTCAATAATCTTCTCGACCTCCCATTCCTGTTGCTGCCCACGGCGCGCCTGCTTTTCCTTGGCTGGAGGGCGTCCGCGACGTGGTCTGGTTGTTGCTTTAGCCTCAACCGGCTCCTTCTTAGGAGTGGGGATAGTAGACGAGATGCGCTTTGAACGGCGAGGCGAGGTAGTAGTGTTCAGTCGGGAGCGGCGCTGGCGCTTCGGAGGGGGTTCCAAGGCCTTGCCGGAGTTGTCATTGTCGTCATCGGACGGGGATGGGAGGGAGCGCTTCTGATTGCGAGAGGCCCTAGAAGTCCCGAGGGTTTCTTCCTCAATCTCATAGTCCCTTATTATGTCCGAAATGATATTCACCGGATCATCGTCGCGCTCTATGCTGGGGCGAGGACTGCGTAGTTATCAGCATGTGGCTGAAAAATAAAGCAGAGACGGCAACATAACTCACTTGTTGAGATCATCGAATGGCAGAGGCTTGTCGCGAGCGAATATCACGGTAGGTGTCTTCGTAGAGGCAGACATCGCAATTCTGGGCGAGGAAGAGCGCTTCGAATCGCTTTCGCAATGAGTGAACCGAAACAGTCTGCGCGAGGTCAGTTCGGCAGCTTCTTTCTGTTCGTCTAGCTGCAGGCCCTTAGCCCTAAGGCCCGAGTCAGTAAGCAGAGAGACGAGCGACTGTCTGCCTTCGTTGCTAGTAGATAGCGATGAAACACCACAGAGGAGCTACATCACTTGATAGGGGCGGCAGTAAGTTGCGTACCGTGGAGAGAGCGTATGATGGAGCCGAAAAAGTCTTCTTAGGAGAAGTCTGATGTAGGGGATCCAGCGCGAAGGTGATTCGTGAACCGCGATCTTTGGGATGACAGGCCAGTGTGAGATGCACAAATTCAAGGATGGCGGGAGGGAGCGGCGAAAAAGGCCTTTTGCGCTCTGTGACAATGTGATCAAACAGATCTGCTGTTTGAGTTTAGCTGAGGAGTGTATCGACGGGAAAGTGATTGGGAGAAAAAAGAAGACCACAAAGTAGGCGAATGCTGGTGTATTTATGCCTCTAAAGTGACTGATGGAACGCTCTTCACCACCAGATCGCTAACATACTCTGCTTTATTCTTTCAGAATGTACTTCCTGATACAAATGCTGATGCAGACAGGAGTCAAGGGTTTACATGGTGCCTTTCATGGCCTTTGTTCTCCCGCTGATACCATGCCCTTTATAATGGTACTTTCTAGCAAAGCTCGCTCGACCACGCCAACTCTCACTGGTGGCTTTGTACTCAGCAAGGCCTCATCATCCAATCCCAGAGAAGCGGTTACTGCTTGAGGCACGGCTAATCCAACTCTTCAACCTCATCATCTTTGAGTTCTCTGAATCGCCCTTCCCTCATGGCCGCCTCCACCGGGTTCTGGACATCAACAATTCCTGTCTTCTTCAACCTGAAACCAAGTTAGCCTTGCAGTCCTAGAACGGTATTCTGGCACGAATTACCTCTCAAACAGCACAAAGAGCCTTTCAGCTTCTCGCATCTTTTCATCCTCCGTCATCTCCGGCTCTTCGACAGGCTTTTCTGCATCGACGAACTGGCCAGTGATAGGATTGACAGGCTTCTGTGAGCCGCTAGGATCGCTCGTGCTGTACGCCTCCGAAGCCGAAGCAGGAATGGGTACGTTATTCTGGTAAAGGAAGCCCGCTGCGAAGCCATAACCGACATTCTCTACAAATTTGCCGGCGTCCCTATCAGACATGTCGAAGAGAAGATGGGAAATAGCTTCACGCATTGCCGGGGCGGTAGGATTGGTCGAGTGCTGGAGTAGCCTTGCGGACAAAGTCTCACCCTTGCCCAAAACATTCTCCCGGTCCTCGGCCTGTGGTAGCAGTCTGTTGCGAAATTGCTCCTTGGTTGAATCTGGAGCATATTCATAGACCTTTCGGATGACGCTGATAAGGGGCGTCACGACAGGATCGAGCTCATTATCGCCATACGTCTTTATCGCAGGGTCAAGGATATCGATCAATCGACTCGAGGTTCTGTTCATGCCATTCTTGGGATACAGGGCCGCCTTGCTCTTGTCCGCTTCCAGATCGAGGTTCAGAAGAGCATTGACAAGGGGGCCAAATGGAGGATCAAGTGGCTTCGACTGCGGGATATCGTACTTCCACAATAGAGACACAATATGTGGCACTGCGGGAGTAAAAGCCGCCATATGTTCCGGGCAATAATGGGTGACGTTGAACAAGAGTTTCAAGGTCTCGACAAGCGCCATGTCCTGCATGGGGTCAACCTTTGCCTTTGACTTGGACGATTCCTTTGCATGGCGACCGAGGTTGTCGACGATGCGTTCTGCCAGATTGTGCTTGTCAATGAGCTCCTTAAGATCAATATCTGTGCCGTATGTTGAAATAAAGATGATGCGAGATATAAGAAATTCATCGTCGAAACTCTCTGTCTTGAGTTCGCTACAAGCCCGTGGAGCAAAGCCCTTGTCGACAAACATCTGTCTGGTTTCCGGTTTGAGGAGCATAGCATTGGCCAGCACTCGTAGAGCGGCACGTGCCGTCTTGCTGGATGGGCTGTGAAAAGCATGACGCAGAAGCATGGTGATGCCCTAGTAGAGTCAGCGGCCATAGATAATGAGCCCTCAGAGGCAGTAACAGTACCAACCTTGTCGGTGAAGATGGGGTCGGCGTAATTAGGATCACGGCCGTAGACCTTCAGCTCCTCCAAGGCGAGATCGCGGTCTGTATCTAGTATCAGAGAATTGCGCCTCGTTTATCGTGGCATGTAGACATGCCTGGTGGAAGTAGCGTGATATTTTCAAGATCATCGCTGAGATTATTGACCAACTCGGTGACTGCCTTGAGCTTGGCTGAAGAATGTCAGTCACAAGGTCGTTGTAATAAGAGGGTCTCTATGGCCTTACCAGGCCCTGTAGCCGTGCCTAGAGGTTGCGACATGATGAATGCTGATGCTTGTGCTGGACTCTTGTGATAGAATGGGACGGTGTGTAGAAGATGGCTGTACTTGGTAAGCCTTCAATATTGATGAATTGAATTCGTTTTTGGACATTAAAAAAGAGCTAAAAGCGAGGTAGTTACGACGTAGAGATCGACGTATTGCACTGTCCCAAACCACGCAAATATGAGAACTCAAAGCCACTGCAGCTAGAGAAAGCAGAGAAAGAGCGAGTATCTTACAGCGTAGAACGTCCAGGTACTCGGATTAGAAGTTTCCTCTTTGCCCCTGGCTTCAGGTTTTAGAACAACGGGTACCTGAGGCTTTCGTCCCCTCACGCTTCCCGCCTCGACGGCAGCGGAAAAGCAGCTAAGCGGAGGGGATGTAGCGCACGGACCCTCCGTTTAATTGATTCCGGTCCCGACCACCCAGAGTCGCGCTACAGACGCGTTGGCCGGGGAAAGAAAGCGCGGCCCGCTCGTGTCGGAGGCTCCTGCCTGGCTTGACCCTGGATATTCCATAGCAACCAATTTAGCTCTTGGTTGCAGCATTTGACTCAATCTCTACTCAAACTTCAACGCCACGCACTTTCGCCCACGACGCATCTGACGATACTGGTTTTGTTCTTATGATTTTCTGAATTTAAACATCTCATTCTTTTCTTGATTTCTCGCAGCCGGCTCCCCATCCAACCTCTCTAATTTCTGCATGAGTCTATAGCGGTTTCCCGGCCAATTCACTGCTGTCTAGATCGCCAATGCTGCCGGGCAGCCATGGCATCTTCAGCTCTGGCCTCCAACACCGCTCTCGACGCTCTCCCGACACGACCGCCGACGCCTCCTCGAGAATCTAATCCAGAGAAGCGAGCTCCCATGAAAGCTGCCGTCGGTCGTCCTTTCGACCCACGATTGAGTCTCCAGACGCCGCCTGGAGCTAACACCCCTTCGTCAACCGGGGCAACCAACTCCAAGTCGACTTCGAAGCGCTCCAAGAAAAGAGTCGAGTGGTCAAGACACACCGAGTACAAAGAGCCGCCGGATTATCGGGAGGCGAGCAAGTTTTTCAGATCATCTCCACTCTCTGCGCCTTCTTCCGTCTCCTCGAAACCTGTCAAAGGCATCCTCAAGCCGTCGCCGTCTCCTAACCCTCTTGTATCGCCTCTCAATGGCCAGCTCAATGGTTTCACGAGTCAAGCAAGTATTGCCGAGATGCTGGAATCTACAATCAAGCAGCTCGCTGGTCCCGATAGGGATTCTCGCCTCGATGCCTATATGATGCTCTCTCGCGCGTTGAAGGCTTCCAATAATCTGCCGGATCGGGTTGCCCTGCAAGACAAGATGAGCCTATTCATGTCCTTCATCGAACGCGATGTCAAGTCCAAGAATGACAACGGCTCTCCCGATACATCTCTCATCAATCACGCCATCAACCTCCTCACCACCTTTCTACATTTTCCAGCAATCGCTTCGACGCTTACCTCCGATTTTGGGGTCTTCATCATCGACCACTGTATTCGATGTTTCTCCGATATAGCTCTGCCCAAAGACCTTGCACGTCACTTGATGCAGGTAGTTGCTTTCCAAACCTTCACTTCCAAGGTCATGACTCAGGATCGAGTTGGTCGGCTAGTTGCGTCTCTGCACAAGATTGAAAACCATTTGACTGGCAAGAGCATTATCATGGGCCGGATTCAGATTTACAAACGACTTGTCAAGCAAGCACGGAATCACATGGCTATTCACACCGACTGGCTGGAGGACATGTTCACCGACATGCTCAGCACGATCCGGGACATCAGAGCTCAGGCTATTAGCTTAGGCACTGAAGCTGGCTTTTCTCTTCGCAATGAGAAGCATGTGATGCGGAAAGTAACCGAAATTCTGCAGGCCACGGATGATGAGCAAACGTACATCGAGTTTTACATCCAAAAACTCGAGGGTATGCTCAAAGACAAGCAATGCCTGTCCACAGTTCCCCAGATTTGGGGCGCAGTAACTCTGTATCTCCAGTGCCCACTGAACAGGTGGCAGTACTTCAACTCGTGGTTCAAGATTGCTCAGGATGCCTTCAATACGGCCGACATGCAGACCAAGCAGGAAGCAAATTACGCATGGAATAGATACGTCTATCTGTCCATTACCAGCAACAAGATGCCAACAAAATCCCTTGGGTTGTTAGGGCAGCCTTTGGCGAGTCAGCTGCGGAGGAAATTCAACTCAAAACAGGCCGACGAGGCGATGAAACTACGGAGAACCGTGATTGGCGGTATCTGCAATCTCTACTACTATGCATTCCGACCTAGCAACGATATCGCTTGGACCGATGCCGCTTGGGACCTTATTCTTCACCCTGTAGTGGCGCAATTGATCAATCTCGAGGGCAAGCCTGACTCACTGGTCGACTCCGTCATGCACGCCTCTCGCATCATAACTGGTCTTCTGGATATCTCAACCCCTCGAAGCTGGAAAGAAGATCGCATCAGAGAATTACCTCTTATAAGCCCAGAAGAGCTGCCTTCTATAGACCCCAGGTGGACTCGACGAAACTCGGAGAAGGTCTTCCAGCTTATTGGGCCACTTTTGGAGAAGAAATTCACCGACTTGGCGAACAAAGAGAGTTTGGTATATAGACTCTGGCAGGCCTTTGTTGGATCTATTGCTGCAGCCTCGGCAAAGGACATCAAAGTGACCGACGACACATCACGATTTGTTGCTCAGTCGTTCGGCATTCTCTCAAAGATGTGGACTAAAGGATCACCAGAAGGTTCAGAATCGCTCTCTACAAAGTTCCTCTTAAGCACTCAATACTATGTTGAGGTCCTTGTCCGCAACCTCGGTCCACTTCCGTTCACTGAGAAGAGACTGTTAATGTCGCCCACCAACAATTTCGAGCCCGCTTCAACACCCTCAGGTCGGCTCGATCGTGTTGAAAAGTCAAACGGCAGTGTCCAAGCGCCGCTCTATCAACTATTTTCCATGCTATCCTCTATCCCCCCCGGTGCCGCCGACAACAAGGACCTTGCTGATTTCTTTTTGTCCACTTTCGAGCCATTCTTCCATGACAAGAGCCACAAGGTTCGGATCGAACTGGCGCGAGAAATGCTCCGACTGTTGCCCCGAGACTCTCTCTTGCCTTATGGCCCTTGGGTTCTTGCCGCACAGAATCTTCGCATGGTTCTAGATCAGACCTATATCTCATCTGGGTCATCGCACCTTTCAGGCAGCGACAGGCTACTTGGTCCCGAGTATCGAGAAATTGTCTCACTGCTTGAGCGCGGTCTCGTATCTCACCCTCGTCTACCGGAACAAGAATGGTTCTCACTCTTCACCTTACTCTCAGATCATATGGTACATGAATGTGGAGATGCTGGCCGGGCACTTGGACTTGTAGAGCCCCTGGCCAAGATCCTTATTGACAACTTCTTTCACACTGCGGACCAATTGAGTCAGATGGCGCTAACCGTGTCAACTGCCCTCTTTGGGATTGCAAAACTTCCAAGGGACCGCCAGGCTGTGGAGGCTGCCCGGCGGCGATTATGGGGAGCACCTCCAACCGCCTCACGTTCGTCATCCTTTGACCCGTTCCATTCTCTCTATCAACTCGGGCAGCAAAGTCTGCAATTTTTCTACGGGCAACAGGAGCAATTGAGTGATGGCGTTTCTGTGGCGGCATACTTTGAGGCAATCAATGCCTTCAACAGGTATTCCTTTACCCAAACTGCCGTTAAGGCTTTGTCAAAGTTACAGGATGGTCTCTGCCCGTGGATCCAAGACGATAAAGCTCAGGTCAAACTGAGTGACGAGTCTCCTCTTTCCAAAGCAGTACGTACAAGTTTTCAGCCGCTACCTGCGAACTTGCTAATTATTTCTAGTTGAGAGCTACTTGGGACGATATTTGTGGGCAGTTGCTGTCTCTTGGCCGCTTGGAGGACAAAGATCTGAATGCAATTGAGCCTCTGATCTCCGCCGGGTTCAAGAGCAGGCATCGCTATATTGTGAATAAGATGGCCGAAACGTGGAATGCTCTGATGAATGAGGAAGAGTCCCTGGATTGTTCTGCCAGCCTCAAGTCAATCATTGCTTCTCTACGGCCACGGGTTGATGTTTCGTTCCCAGGTGTGGAGGACTCAAGTGGCGAGTTTGGGGCACAAGCACAGGCTTTCGTTGACTCACAAGAGGACATGAGCCTCGCCGTTCTCTCGTCTGCCAAATCTTCTGGACAAGGTGTTGATCATACCGTCTCACCCGCACCGCCCCTATCAAAAATGACCTTGAGAGGTCCGATGACTAGAAAGCGTCGGAGGGAAGCGACTCCCGAGGCGATACAGACAAAAGCAGCCAAACGCACCAGCACTCCTCGTCTTCGCCACGACAACTCGCAAATTCGGTTCGCCCCGATCACGTCTTCACCATTGGTGGAAGAGTCTCAACACCTTACAGAAAGGCAGAAAGAGGTCCGCCAAAGACAACAAGAGAATGCGGGGCTCTACCCCGGCGTTCGATCTAGCCCTCGCACCCGGTCCCGGGTTGCACCTGAGGAAAAGTCCAAGGAATCAGAAGCGAAGAATAGACGAAAACTTGAGTCTACCCCCGACCCCCCCGCATCTTATGAGGATTTCATTACTTCAACCCCGACCCCTCGGCGTGGACAGCCGTTGCATTTGGAGGGCTTCAATGATCCCCCTTCATCACCCCCAGAGCCTAGACGTAACCCTCTATTATCTGAGATTCAAACTCGATCGAGGGCTAAGAGCTCTCTTGAGAACTGGCAGTTCTCGTCACCGCCAGTCTCGCCTTCCCACAACCAAAAGCCTGCTGGGGTCCATTCTGAACCACCCGCTAGTCCGGCAGATAAGATTTTATCGACGAAGAGCACGCGGCCAAAACGAAACAGAAAGTCGAAGGCAAGCACATTGGTAAATGAAGGAGCCATCCATTCCAGCCCTGTTGTCGAAGAAGAGACCGAGGACTTGGCCGTCGTACTTTCGGATGCGCCCCCCAACACGGAGAACGAAGAAGACGAGGCAGGGGCTGGCGATTCACCCGCAGAAAAGCAGCCTGCAACACCCCAACGAGCCATGTCCCCTCTTGAAAATGTCCAAGTGACGCCAAAATCTGGAGATGATGAATTTGTTGATGCTAGAAGCGACCCAGAGGAGACGTCGCATGAGCAAGCCCTTTCAGCTGCTCAGGGACTACTCTCGAGCCAGAACCAAGACTCCTCCTTTGCACTTAGCGAAGGTGATGAGAGCAGTTTTATGAGGTTTGTGGTTGAGCTTGAGTCGAGGCGATGCAACCTTCCCTACGACAAGGTCAATTCTGCCTCTGCTTCCCCCGAGAAGAAGCTTAAGGAGCCTCCTGAGGAATCCATCGAAGTTCAAGGAGACTTATCACCCGATAAAGAAAAGGGTACACCCAAACGATCCTTATCACCACCGGCAATTCCAGCTACCCCTGTCGTTGCTAGTTCGGAGACTTCAGAAAGTCAAAATCAGAGCCAGGGCAAGGCCAAGAGTGGTACTCAAAGCAAGAGGAAGAGGAAGCGCAGTGCCAAGTTCGCCGAAACACGTCGCAAAAGACGACGATCAGCGGTTACCACAGGGCCAGACCAAAGCGAAGAGAACCAGCGAACACCCCAGCCCCAGGAGACTGGCTCACCTGTGCCAAGCGTGCGTCGTTCGTCTAGGCGAAATGCAGGGCAGAAAGGCAAAAGGGAGCAGGACAACAATAGTCAGGTCTCAAGTACGAATGAGGCGGAACAAGCATCTGCATCCAACGCAGCGAATTTAAACAATCAACGCGAAGCTCGCGACGGCGGGGATACAGACGAGGAGCTCTTGTCACAGTTGGTGACGGAGTCTAACGCGGCTTCGCAGAGCCAGTCTCAGCCAGAACTCGAAGCCTCAGGCGCCGTCATCGAGGATTCTATGGAACTCGTCTCTGCTGAACATGAAGATTTTCAGGAGGCTGGTGAAACATCTAACGATGAGCAGACGTCAGAGACGTCCGAGACGTCCAAGACGAACACCATCGTGGGTATTCTTCGTGGCGGATTGAGGCAACTGCGTGAAGCGGCACTGTCACGCGAGGAAGTATACCAGTTGGAAGACATGCTGATGGATATGAAACGGGAGCTATTCGAGGCGGAGAGGCGCGGAAGACATTGAACGCTTGCCCACGCATACATACATAGGATGCATTGTTTACGGCGCGAAAGGAAATATCGGGAAATGCTTGTTATACCTCGGTGGACAAGTTCTGGGCGTCTTGTAATGTCTCATGGAACAAGCTGTACATATTAACTGCCAACAAGATTACGTAGATGTGTGTGAGAAATAAAACTAAGAAGAATAATCATCACTGGACGCGCTGAAAGTCGGAAAGAGCAAATTGGACAAGGTATTACGACGTAAGCGTATTTGGGGAAGTGTGTAAACCAGCAAAAGAAGTCCGTACCTTGCTCAGGCGGCCGTTGTGTGGCGGTGAGGTTTTGGAACGGCGGTCTTATCTTACGCAAACGGAGTTGGGGGTTCGCGCGCCGCGTGTAGTCTCACGCTGGAGTACCAAGTAATTGCTTGAGCACGGGGAAGCGCGCGATGTGGAGGATCGTCAAGGGACGTCTGGAGGTCGGGGTTTCCTAAAGAGGAAATCCGAGGAAGAGGAGCAAGGGTTGTTGATGGATGGTGGAGATAAGCTTAGTATAGACGGTACTTTTGAGGGTGTGGCTCGGCAATTTGGAGAGGGCGGGAGCAAGAGCTGAGACGCTGGCAGACAGACAGATGTTGGCCGTTTTGCTGCTGCCTAGTATTGCTGGGGTCATGGTTTGATATTCCATGAAGCTACTGGACCGAGATGACAACGCTACTGTTTCTAGTGCGCAGCATCCCTTACACCAACATAGCGAATTCTCTTTCTGTACTTCCGGCTTTCAATCACTGGCTCTCAGTCTCCCAGAGAAACAGTGGATCCCCGTGAGGGCTCCAGTTTTCATATGCAACATTTCAAAAACGAACCTGAGTCAGACAGATCATTCCCTACGGCGAGGAACGAAAGCAGAAGGGATGCACGACATCAGAGTTGGCCGGGGGAATCATGTCATCTGCCCAGGGCGTACTGTAGACTTTCCAACCTGGTGGTTGGTAGCAGGAACGAGAGACCCTGAGCCTCTCTCTTCCGTCTGTTTGGGATAGGGATCGTGTGGTGTGACATGCAGGGATCCGAGATGCAAACAAGCATGTGGTGTTGTTCGCGCGGCTCCGCCAGGAGTACACATTGAGCAATGATGGGCGAAACGAACTGATCAGGTTCGCGACAAATGCTAGAATCGAAATAGCGGGACATGGGTTGGAAGACGGGTTCAAAAGTGTTCCTGTAGACGGACATATTCTGCAACGGCCCAATCGTTAGAAGTGAAGGGCTACAAGGACAAGGAGCAAACACGTAGGAGAGGTATGTCTTCTGTGTAGAGGGGCCTTTGTTTTTTTGCATCTCTTCAGGAGACATATGAAGCAGACTCTTCTTAATCTCTCGGTCTCGTCTTGTGCAGGATAGATCCATGATGGTTTATTAGCGCGGTTCTTACTCCCATGGGGAGGCGGAAACACGGCTCGTTCAAATGGCATTGTTAGGTCAAATTGCACAGGACTTTGCGACATGGATCCAGAAGCAATCGAATCGCGCGATCGAGTCTTACACTCCCCATATTGAGGGTCCGTGTACCTTTGTTGTTAGTGGAGTCGAGATGCGCTTGGCTAGGTAGGTTCCGGCTGGGCTTGAGGCATTTCCGGACCCGTTCGCCGCGCCGGCGACACAACGGTAGTCGGCGCAACACCATAAAAGACGGCACGGCGCCGAAGAGGAACGTACCTGACCGGTTCGGGATTCCATGGCCTTAATGAAGTAGACTACGTACTTTTACTTGTAGATTGCTTAACTAGTAGTTGTAGCTGTTTGCCATGCATCTAGAGTGAATAAGCCGAACGACAAATCAAGTAAAGACAAGCCCATATATCTATCTCCCTGCCACCCTCGGGTGGCTGGTCTTCGTCTGACAGTAGAAGTCGAATAGACAACTTGGCTGCCTGATGCCTTTAATTCTATTCGGCCCGCCCATGGTCGAAATGACGTAAATTGCCCCCAGTACGGGGCTCTTACGGAGCTAAAAGCTGAGCGGACGTAGCAACAATCTCCATCTGGAGAGTCGCTATCCACAAAAGGATCAGGACAGACGACCAACACCAATCGCTGAGACCCATTCGCGGTGAGTATCCGAGGCGGGACGGCGAAGAAAAAGAAGAGGGTCCTCACCTGCAAGCTGTTACGGCCAGCGACCCATCCCTCCATCGCAAACGTTCATCATTCGTGCCATGGAGCCCTCTGTGCAGCGTGGTCTGTGGATACAAGTAGTTAGGGAACGTGCAGTCCGCTGTCTTGGCAGATGCATTACAACGTGACGCCGACTGTGAAGCGCGGCAAATGGCACGTTCTTGACTGTCCGGGGCAAGGGAATCCCTCTCCGTTCTTGACGGGGAGAGGGGCAGAATCAGATACGGTAGATACCGTACTTCTACTAGTTGTTCAGGAGACGGTTGGCATGGTTCGGTCGCGCGTCATTGTGCAGAATATTGGATGCGGGACATTAACCCGTCGTTCAATGAACCTGTCCGGCACAAGGATGTATGTAGACCTCGATTCGGTGTTGAGACCCTGACGTGCCCGATGACACACACCTTATTCTGTACTCCCGCTTCCACGCGAGGCTGAGTGGGAATATGGCTATTGTTCGTTTATTATACGTACTCACAAGTGTTCATAGGTTGCCATGAAGTTGCATTCTCCAAATCGTTCAGCCAAGAGCCAAGCTATCAGAAGCAGAGCCTCATCGCTGGGCAATCGCTGGGCAATCGCTGGGCGGTCTATCATCTGCGCCATGGCGGTCTTGTCCCGCTGTTTGTTGTTTGGGGTTGTGGAGGAAAAACACATGGATGTTGCACTTTGGCTCCTTGGCTGGGTGTCGTCACGTGAGTACCCGACAACCACCACCAACCATCGGCTTGCCTATCTGGATCTTATTTCGCCTCCGAGCACAAGGAACCATGAATCGGGCTCGTATGACACCTCACGAATCATGCTAACGCGGTTTTGTTAAACCTTCGCTGTCATGGGGTATCCAACGTTCATCCGTCGAGAGGGAACCTCAGCCGGCCAATTATAGCGTAACACTGCGAGGTGCGGATCCTCACCTAGGACAAGCACACAAGCTTCTTCGAGCCCATTCATTTACTGGCATGACTTGGCGTTGCTCCGAGCCCCCGTCGGCGGATCAGAGCCGAAACCCCCAAACCAAAGGCAAAAAAAATATAATGAAAGTCGGGTAAACTAGAGCCTGAGGAGACGAAGGGGGGAAAATTGGGTACGCCGCACCTTGCCGCCTTAAGTTGTAAGCCCCGTTATTCATCCCCCGAGACCCTCAATTCACGACTGGGATGACGTCGTCGTTTCCCCACGCTTCAAGGCAC
>JADBHU010000150.1:0-17118 GCA_017140155.1 Fusarium devonianum | reverse complement strand
GGTGGAGGAGGGCGACGAGGGAACAGAGGGACAAGACGGGGATGGGATATGGTGGATCCAGAGAATGGGATGTGGTGGTTGTGGGTGGATCTTGGTCCACAGCTCCCTGACCCTGGCTGCGTCGAGTGAGACAGGACATGGAGGCGACGGAGGGTTTTCCATCTGCCTATCGCTCCCATCTGGGTCGACGCATGAGAAAGTCGCTGGGCCTCGTCGTCGTACTTATCACTCCATGCTCCCCGTGCTCATCCATCGTTCGTTTTCCTTCTCATCAAAAGCTATGATCGGCAACCGTGTCGCATATATGTAATCCTGTCTTCTCTTTTTATGCCCACTCGATTCCTTCTTTAGTGACTCGTTCTTATTTGCCGGATATCCTCATCTTCGAGAGTCCTCACATTCATTAACACCAACACCAAACACCAACATCAACTTGATCCATTGCGGCACTCTCGATATACTTGCCAACTCTCTTGCTCTATATTGATCCAAAGAGTTTCCATGTACTACAAGAACATCCCCATTCAAAGCACCTAATCATCGAGTCACCCCACACAAGACATATCTTGCTCCGCCAAAGACTTGTCGTCCACTCTCTTGCAACTACAACACCGATCAACGCCCACCATCATTCGGCCGACTGCCTGTCTTGAAGCGAAGCAAAGTGTACAACAACCACAATAAATCAGCTTACCTAATATTGAAACCCGTCGACTACTCACCACACATCACTAACAGCCAAGTCAACTCTATCAAGGTTTGTGGAATCCTTCAAATACCAACCCGACTGGGCCTGATCGCGCGCAGTGGCTGACCTGAAGCGCTTCTCAGCAACAGAAATGGACCCCTCAATGATGCCCCAGGCCATGGGCCAAGCTCCCTTCTATTTCTACAACTCTGAGTCCAAGAACGAGATGCGGCAACACTTCCCTCAACAGCAGCCCATGCAGCAGATGGCCATGTACCCCATGGTTCCCACACTGCCCTCAACTCCGGTCTACTCGCGACCCAACTCTGCTAGCAACTCACAGCCCCCCACACTCTACAGCAACGGACCTGCTGTGATGACCCCGACTGCCTCACCCCAGCCCATGTCGCATAAGCCCGCCATCCTGCTGGAGAGTGAGCTGTATGACAATTCGTATTTCCCCTCGACCCCACCGCTGTCGACCTCCGGCAGCACCATCGGCAGCCCCAGCGCCTGCGAGGTGCTGCAGACTCCCATGAACCCCATGTTCTCGGGTCTCGACGGCTTTGAGGGTGTCAAGGATGGCCTCGAGTCTGTTGAGCCCTCGGTCCTCGACTGGTCGAGCTGCGGATCCCCTCCCATGACTCCTGGTAAGTTTCACTTTTTTAGTTCTTTCCTCTTTCACCCAGATCCTTTCCCTTTGTGGCACTGGTTTATGAAACGAGACAATGGCATTGTGCGGCAAAGCTCGGGCTCGAAGCCTATTTTTGGCTTTGGTTTACGGGCGAAATGGTGGTGCGTTCGCAGTTGACGTTGGCTGCCGCTGTTCCCACCAGAGAGGCGCAGCTGAGCGGCCTGCCGTGCGCTGTCATAGCACCTGAATAGTGGGGGTTTCAGCGGGAATGACCTGAGACTAACCGCGATTGGCAGTGTACCTCCAATCTCAACTGAGCAAGGCACCCTCGTTCAGCAACGCCAGCGACCTTCTGTCCGCGCCCTCTCTGTCACCTTCGCCCGCGCCCTACGCGCGCTCCGTCACCACTCCCGATCAGGACGTCGACTTCTGTGACCCCAGGAACTTGACCGTCACCTCGGGCTGCGCTGTCAACTCTACCCTGGCGCCCGAGTTCTCTCTGGCTGAGATCAAGGTTGAGCAGGTCAAGGTTGCCGCCGCGGCTTCCAACACCCAGTCCTTTGACTTCAACCCTGCTGTCCCCCACGGCCTGCCCACCTTTGACGAGTTCTCAGACTTTGAGTCCGAGGACGACTTTGTCAACAGCCTCGTCAACCTTGGCGCTGAGCAGCCTTCCACTGCCGCTGACATTGGCCGACCCCGAGCCTGCACTGGCTCTTCAGTTGTCTCTCTCGGCCACGGCAGCTTCATCGGCGACGAGGACCTGTCCTTTGATGAGAACGAGGCTTTCCAGTTCCCTGCCCTCTCCAGCCCTGCCTCATCCACCTGCTCCGACGACTGCCACAAGGATAAGCGTGTCAAGAAGTCCCACAAGAACGAGGCCACTGCTGCTCCCGCCATGAACGTTGCCGCTTCTACTTCCGAGTCTGGCAACGCCCAGGAGACCTCCGCACCGGCAGCTGATGCTGCTGACGACTCCAATGCCTCTTCCGGCTCCGAGTCTGCGCCCACTCCTGTTGCTGCCCCCGCCAACCGCCGTGGACGCAAGCAGTCTCTCACCGAGGACCCCTCCAAGACCTTTGTTTGCGAGCTCTGCAACCGCCGGTTCCGCCGCCAGGAACACCTCAAGCGTCACTACCGCTCTCTCCACACCCAGGACAAGCCCTTTGAGTGCAACGAGTGTGGCAAGAAGTTCTCTCGCAGCGACAACCTGGCCCAGCACGCCCGTACGCACGGCAGCGGCGCTATTGTCATGAACCTCATCGATGAAGAGGGTCATGGTTACGATGCTTCTATGATGTCTCAGCCTGGCGCCGACGACTACAGCGCATACGGCAAGGTTCTCTTCCAGATCTCATCCGAGGTGCCTGGCAGTGCAAGCGACATGTCCTCTGACGAGGGCAATGACCAGGGCAAGAAGAAGCGCAAGCGCTCCGACTAGATGGTTACTTTGGACCAACATCATCACAACATGATCGAGACAGTCAGCCTACTATCTTGACACACGCCCGATATGACGCTGACGACCTTCTTCTTCTTGGCCAGTCCGCGCGAGTTCGTGCGGTGGCAGTAGGGTCATGGGACAATTTTCCATTTGGGGTTAACAAGCCTCGGGTACAGGGAATCAAAGCAAAAACGAGTGCGAGCGGTTATGAATGCATTTTCACACATCATCATCACAATACCTGTAACAACATTTTTCAAGGCCTCCTTGTTACGTCTGATGACCAGGGAGGGTATCTGTTTTTTGTGCGTTGTCTTTTCAGAGTTGCATCGCGGCCAACCGAGCACCAACCCGGTTGAGCATGGCCTATTGGGCAAGGGGATATTCTATGAACACAAATTTGGCGCGAAAGAAGGAAAATGGGAATTTTTTATTACATCTGGGAAAAACAGATCTTGCATTGAAAGAAAAGGTGATGGGCTGAGTTTGCCAACGACAACGACCCCGATCAAAACTGGCGGCTTGCCGTTCTTTACACTCGTTGTAATCATCCTTGGCAGCCGGACGCTGGATTCAGACGGCTTGTCAGGACGACACTATCACTTGAGACCCGTGGGGAGGACTGCCAGAGTCCGGCCACATTCTTGTGTTTACTTTGCTTCTCTGTCTGTCGTTTTCCTGTTGCTGGATTAGAGGTGTCGAGTACAGGAGCGTGCTGGTCACAATCATGACAGGCACTCATCCTCACAACAAATCATGTATACTTAGGAGGCTTGACCAACTGGTCAAAATTTACAAATGCTGCCAAACAAAACCTAGTTCCATCTCTCTGAGTGAAACCTACTTTTGTCCTCATGACGCTCACGACCTAACCTCACTATGCAACCTTCACCCTTTGTCCTGTTCAACTTGCATGCCGATTCCTCTTCACTCTAACCAAGTTATTTGGTGGAGTCACGCCCCCGATCTTGAGCTCAAACACGTGTGCCCGAGTCATGAAGTCAGCGTCTCTTCCCATCGCATTAATGGTGTAAAGCCCAGGGATCCACGAAAGTTTCCCTGCCAAGCTTTCAGCAGTGGAATTTGAGAGCGCATTGAGTCGTAGGGCCTGCATGAACCCTCCATGAGCCACTGACGTCTTGAGACGGGCAGCCACGATTCCATGGGCGCTGCCCTTGTCCAGCATCTCCACAGGTCACCTCGACGGGAATCTCAGTCGAGCCTAAGAGCCGGGAAATCGATTGCGATCGCATCGGACCCGCGAAGCCAGCCACGACCTCTGAGCGCTCCCTTGGCGGGACTCCGCAGGTGGGGGACGGGCAAATCCTTCTTTTGCTATGGATCAGGGTTTTCCTGCTGTAATGAACTACCAAAACAGCGCTTGAGCTACCTCGAGCCGTCTCTTCGGGTGATTGCCGTCCCGGAGGCCTGCGGAGGCCTGTCGTGCCAAGCGTCAACGGTGTAATAGCACCGGGCCCAGAGACGAAGATGAGTCGCAGATGAGGCGACGGGGTGGGAGATTGCGTGGAAGACGGGATTGATATTGAACAATGTCATTGTTTCATTAGCATCGGCCGTTAACACCTTCAAGGCTTGGCTTCCGGCTGATCTAGGATGCTTCCCATGGCCCATAGAGGCACTGGACTTGGATAGCGCTGGTGCTGGTTGCTTTTCGGGGAACCTACCTACCCAGCTAGGCAAAGAGAAACAAACGCTGCTATCCCGTTCGAGCTGTAGCTTTTGACGCCAAAGCTCCATGGGCGTATAGAAAAGTTTGGAGGAAGCCCGGCTGAGGCTATTGCTAGCCCGTGATGAAACGTGATGAGCCACGGCGCGAGCTAATCCTCTGACTAGCGGCCCTAGAATTAGCTTGGGGTAGGCATCGTTGAAGTATCCACTACGAGTCGGCAGCAACTTAAAAACCTCCACCAACTGAATCTATACCGCGCTATTGTTACTCGCACACCACACCTAGTCCACCAAATATCCGCATCCGCACACAAGAGAGAGAGCCGGCGAAAAGAATAGCGGCTTTTGGATCTTCGAGGACGCCTTCTGGATCATTGCCAAATTACCACCAGAAGACCCTCTGATCCTCATTTCCCGGCCGCCAGCTACTTGGGCAAACACGCCCACTGCAACTACGACTCACTCTAGCTGCGAAACCAAACAACGCTGTCCACGCCAGCCATGTCGTCCGAAAGCCTCAACGTTATTGCATTAATCTCGGGCGGAAAGGACAGCTTCTTCAGTCTGATCCACTGCATCGAGCACGGCCACCGGATCGTGGCTCTTGCAAACCTGTTCCCTGAACCCGGGACCACAAGGCCAGAGGCCAACGATATCCCAGGCCGTTGCCCGGAGGCCAAGGGAAAATCGCCATCCCGGCAGCAAGACGCCACAAGAACTGAGCCCGAGGCCAATCCTCAAGCGCCTGCTGCGCTCCCAACTCCCGCGGGTCTTGAGTTTATCGACCCGGGTACCGGGGCGCCCCAGCCGCCCGCCAGTGAAGATCACCATGACGAGTCTCACGATCGTCCGGGTGCACACGCGGACGGGGAGCCTCCCGACAGGGACCTGAACAGCTTCATGTACCAGACCGTCGGGCACGAGGTGCTGCCCCTGTATGCCGCCGCGACTGAACTGCCGCTCTATCGCCTGCCCATCACCGGACGTGCGGTCCGCCACGAGAGGGACTACGATGCCACGGCTGACGCCCAGGACGGCGACGAGACAGAGTCCATGTTGCCCTTGCTGCAGGCTATTGTCGCCCGCCACCCGGAGGCCAATGCTCTTTGTGCTGGTGCCATCCTCTCTGCCTACCAGCGCACGCGCGTCGAGTCAATCGCCTTGCGCCTGGGCCTTGTCCCCCTGGCCTACCTATGGCAGTATCCGATCCTGCCACCCCCAGCTGCCACTACCTCTAGTGACACCCATCTACTGGTTGACATGGCCAACGCCGGGCTCGAGGCACGGATCATCAAAGTTGCCAGTGCGGGCCTGGATGAGGACCACCTCTGGGAGCGCGTATCAAGTGAAGCGGGCGCCCGCCGCGTCAAGAGCGCGCTGCGCAAGTTTGGTTCGGCCGAGGGTGCGGCTGCCCTGGGGGAGGGTGGCGAGTTCGAGACCATTGTTGTGGATGGACCTGCCCGGCTCTTCAAGAGGAGTATCAGGATCCCCGAGCAGGGGCGCAAGGTCGTGCGCGAAGGAGGTGGTTGCTCCTGGCTCATGCTAGGCGGCGCACGGCTCGAGGAAAAGTCAGATCCTGCAGAGGAGCCGACAGTTCGGATCCCTGATCTGCTCGATCCAAGCTTCAAGGCCGTGTTTGACGAGCTGTCTGCACCCCTGACGCAGGAGACAACGCACACTTCTCCAGCTGGGAGGCACCCGGTGCCACCCATCAGGGATGTAGGGTCTGCAGATGCCGACGTCGATCTGCACCGCTGGTCTGTTCTCCCAGATCCGAGCCCGAGCGGGAGATCGATCCAGCAGGAGACAGCTCAAGTCGTGGAGAAGATCCGCAGTTTGGCGTCAGAGGCTGCTATTGATCCCTCTCAGATCACAAGCGTTATCGTTGTTCTGCGTCGCATGTCAGACTTTCCGCAGGTGAACGGCGAGTATGGCAGACTCTTCCCAAAACCGAATCCCCCTTCGCGGGTGACGATATCCTGTGGTGATTTACTTCCTGATGGAGTCAACATTGCAGTGTACGTCACCGCCCCGGTATCCCAGGCGACTGATGGCCGCAACGGTCTCCATGTGCAGTCCCGGTCGTACTGGGCGCCTGCCAATATCGGTCCCTACAGCCAGGCTGTAGATGTCCCTGTGACGGTGCGCCATCAATCAACGGGGCTCCGATGCATCTCCATTGCAGGTCAGATCCCTTTGATCCCAGCCACGATGATTCTTCCGTCTCCATCAGAGACTTCGTACGAGCTCCAGGTTGTGCTCTCGCTGCAGCACCTGTGGCGGATAGGTCAAGAGCTGAAGGTTCAGTACTGGACGAGTTCAGTTGCATATTTCCCTCGAGCAAAGTCTTTGGCTGAGATGCAGCGTAGTGCACAACTTGCAGGGCGTGCCTGGAAACAAATCCATGGCTCTCCAGATGAGGAGGAGGACGACGATAGCGGCCCTGATCCGTGGGATCTGAAGTATAACACAGCGTACATGTCGCTGGGCACCAATGATGAGAAAGCAGGGCGGAGGCCAATCCCTGACTGGGAAGCTTTTCCGCTCCGACAACAGAACGAACCGGAGACCTGCGTCCCTCCCATGTTCGCTGTCGAAGTCGAGGAGCTGCCTCGGCAGTCTGCTGTGGAGTGGCATGCTCACAACGGACTCTCGAGGGTCGGAGACAGTAGTCTTGAGATGGTCTCTGTGCCCGAAGTCGGGGCTCCGGGCTGGAAGGCCTGGCATGCCATTGTCAAAACAGCAAGTGCCACTCTTATCTACAGCACTGTATCTTACAGCTGCGAAGGGGATTGTGAGACTGCAGCTTTCCAGGACCTAGAGGCGGACATGAGTGAAGCCTATCGGGAAGCTGTACACCGTCTCTGCCCTGATGAACCTAAAATTACACCAAGGAGACCATCTCTAGTCTACGTAGACGCTGCTCAAGCTGAGTCTATGTGGGAACATACGGGAGAGTCGTCTCCTGGTCTGGCTATCGTCCCTTGCCGGTCTATGTGGTCTCCAGACGGACAAAGGGTCAAGATAGTGGGCTTGTTTGAGCTCGCTCTCACGGATGAATCATGATGATATGAAGATATGAGACAATGAGAAAAGACTTGTTATTTTGAACAATTACTCTTCAGCCTATCGTCAATTCCTGACTAAGCATAGTTCGCCCTGAGAGAATCGACACAACTTCAAACCTACTTTGGCATCGTTCTGCCATGAAAAATCTCAACTATGTAATACTCGATCCAAGGTTGTGGCAAGGTCTTGGACAGGAGCATCATATAGACTGTTTACAGGAACGTGTCGGCCCCTGTGTAACACCATTTTCCACCTAAGCATTCAGCAAGTGCATATCGGCGGCAGGATATCGGTCACCTGCGGGCGTGAACGAGGCCAGAAGCTTGTCAATGTCGGCCAAGTCCTCGTCGGTCAAGTCAACAATGGTGGCATTCTCACGGATGCGGCCCGGCTTGGAGGATCCGGGGATCGGGATGATCTTGGGCATGCCGGGCCGGCGCGACAAGGCGAGGAGCCAGTTGATGGCGATCTGACCGGGGGTGCAGCCCTTCTTGTTGGCGAGGGCCTCGACGTCAGAGACGAGCTCGAGGTTCTTCTGGAAGTTGTCGCCCTGCCAGCGAGGGTAGTGGCGGCGG
This sequence comes from Fusarium devonianum, assembly GCA_017140155.1. Classification (NCBI taxonomy): domain Eukaryota; kingdom Fungi; phylum Ascomycota; class Sordariomycetes; order Hypocreales; family Nectriaceae; genus Fusarium; species Fusarium devonianum. The sequence continues at coordinate 9,019 of JADBHU010000150.1, read as the reverse complement.
AAGTCGTCCTCTGGGAGGTCTTTGATTGACTTGACCTGACCGCTGAGGAAGCCTTTTCCAAGGGGAGCTGAAGGCGTCGTCAGTTCTCATGACACCTTGGTTGTGTGAAAGAGACACGAGGGAGGGATGGTTGCGCAACTTACAGTATGCAAGAACAGGGATGTCCAACTCAGCGCAAGCTTCGAGCAGGCCATTGGTCAAGGGCTCGGTGGTGAATAGGGAAAGCTCAATCTCGAGCGACGTGATCTTGTACTTCTTTGCTGCGCTGCGCAGCGTATTCGCGTTGATCTCGCTGCACGAGATGCCGCCAATTGTGCCGGCCTTGACATACTCGTCAATGGCCGCCAGAGTCTCGTCCTCGTAGTCCGCCTCGGGATCCTTGCGCGCGGCCTCGAACTGGTGAATCCGGCCCAGGGGACCGAGCATGTCGAGGCATGTATCGATGCTCTCGCGAACGCCGGACTTTGACCCATGGGGGACGAAGTCACGACCCAGGGCGCCCTTCACACTGAGGACGATGCGGTCTGCGTCGGAAGGGTACTTGTCGAGGTAGCGGCGGAGAAGGGTCAGCGAGTTTCTGTCTGCCGGGCCGTAGAACTCGCCGCCGTTGAAGTAGTTGCAGCCCGCGTCGAGGGCGGCGCGTATGGCGGCGAAGGAAACCTCGTCTGGGACGGGATGCACGGTGAGGCCTGAATGAGATTTTAGCTGAGTTCACCAGTGAGTTGTGAGCTGGGAGTGGTATTTACCCATGAGGCCGAAGCCAACGGGGCCAACTTCTCTGCCAACGATCTTGTAAGTCATGATGTAATTGGTTTGGAGATAGATGTATGGTGTTGAGAAAGTGTTGGGAGAAGTTATGCCTTGAGCAGTTGATTTGAATAAGACGATGGCTGAAGGTTGGCCTATATATACATATATATATTTATATATATATCAAAATCTATTGAATCGCTTCCACAGTCTCCTCCTGCTTCTGTGCCGGAGCTCCCTCACGGACATAACGGGGTGGGTCCATGATTGGCGGGCAATGCACCCCGAGACTGTTTACCTAAAAGGGAATGCAGTCGTGCGGCGGACTTTTCTCCTGGTGCCGGGGATAACACTACGACCGGAGCAGAATGAAGGTGGTAACGGGATTTGTGGAGAGACGACACCGGGGAACATTGCTCTACCATGTCTTGCATCTGCACGGGGAAGATTCGGTCGAGGGCTAGGTACTTTCATCGATAGTAACTCGGATTGTGGGCAAAGAAAGTACTCGGGTGAGTCTTGCGCTTGTGCATCGCGGGTGTTGACAGGGTTCTAACTCGTCAGAATTACGCTGAAGTACTGGAACGGGTGACCTTGTCAAGGTGTGGTCATTTGATGGTTGTTGGTCATTTGATGATGGACCTCGTACAAGGTCCTGTCGTTGTGGCCGAGCAATGGCTGTGCTACACTGAGTCTTTGCTTTTGTGATTGATGGCTGCTCAAATGAGTGTACGCACAAGTCGATATCTCGAACTTCAGAGGAATAAACTCTGCATCGAGATGACCCATCGGTCTGTTACCAAGTTCAAGGTGCTCTCAATCTGATGCCATCCTCCCCCAGCACTCATTGTCCTGTATAATTAAGCCCTGGCCTTCCAGCGTCTGTAGTGCCTGTCACAAGCTCTGAAGCAACTACCGACTGCCCGACATCCCGGCCCGCAAAGGCTGGATCCACCCCACCCGGATTAGCAGCGTGTGTCCTGCGTCCAGAACGTGGCGGGCTTTGCTGCATCTTGCATCGACGACGACCTCACTCACGCCTAGCTACGAATCTCTTCTCCGTGTTTCCTCCTCCCCTGGCTCGAGCCGTGTCAACGTCTGCTCTTAGTTCAGCGCTGCAGAAGATCCCATACTCATTTCCGTTGTGTTCTCCAACGGTCAAGCGCTGTTCAATTGGACAAAGCCAAGATTGCGCCCGATCCCGTCATGGCTGAAGGCAATCCGCGCCCTGCAGGGCCGGACCCTGTCCCCAACCTCACGCGCGAGTCCACGGGACAGTCTGTCTCGGGGAGGACGCCCTCGAGTCTCAGTCAGGTCAACAGGAAGCCATCCTCGAATGCGCGCCTAAACGAGATTCTAGAGGTAGGTCTTTTCGTCTAAGTGTATGTGTATGGGTGCGTGAGCCATCCTCCTCAACCTCATGAGCGGACTTGGCAGGTGCATGAATGACGGAGCGTGATGACTTTGCTTTCTTTTCACATTCGAATATATTCGATGCTTGTGTTTTCTTTTGTCGTCTTTAACAAGGTGTGGCACATCTGAGAACCACCAGCCATCATTCGCTGCTAGAGTTAGACAGAGCTCCCCATAGCTTGGCCGGCGATTGCGTGCTTCGACCCGAATCTCGAACTCGTATTCTCTTCTCCTCTTTAGCTTCTTCCCTGGCGATCACAATAACTTATTGCACTCTTGTCGCTCAGCGCCGCGGGATCTGAACGAAAGCTAACAAGGTCAATCGCTATCTCAATAGAACGCCCGCGAACGCGCCGAATCCATGGCGACCGGCACCGCATCCCCCGGGCTGTCCCCGCGGGCTCCCGCAAGTCCCATCTTTCCTCCCCGGACAAACTCCGCAGTGAACCCCATTGTCGAGGACAGCAGCGCCGATGAGGCCACGGGCTTCATCGCGCACACCCCGCCGCTCAACTACCAGTCTCTCAATGCCACCGATACCGCCACCGCTGGCGCCCGCGTGCGCAAGACATCGACTCGAAGCTCGCGCCGCCAAAGAACGGACTCGCGGCAACCAGATGGCCAAGGTCCTGCTCCAACTTCCGACATGAGCTATGCTCGCCAGCACGAGTCCGACAACAAGGACCCGTCCTGGTGGCAGGTCCAGGCGGAAAAGTTCCAGTCCATCGAGCTTGAGAACAAGGGCAGCGTCGCTCGAGATCACCTTGCCATCGGTAAAGCTTCTTTACGTCCGGGATCCCGGACATACGTATACTGACCTGACGGACTTTTAGAACGCACATTCCTCGCTTGGCTTCGAACATCCCTCAGCTTCGCCTCGATAGGCATCGCCGTGACACAACTGTTCCGACTCAACACCTCCCTCGAAAGCGAAGACGGCGGTCGCGAAGCAAATAGAAACAGAGAAACGTTGCGCCATATGGGCAAACCCTTGGGCACCACATTCTTGGGCATCAGCATACTGGTCCTCTTCCTCGGCTACAAGCGCTACTTTCAATCGCAATACTGGGTCATGCAGGGCAAGTTTCCCGCCAGCCGTGGCACCATCACGATTGTTACTTTCGTTGCCTTGGCCATCATGGTTGCCTCGCTCGTTGTTGTGATCGCCATACATCCCTCTGAACGGGAGTTGTGAGGCCTGTCTGTATTTTTATCTGTAGGAGTCACGGTCATTGGGTGCTTTACTAGTCCTTTGGAGCGGCTTCTCATTGCAATGGAAGCGCGAACTGGCGGGAGGTTATGTTTTATGTCTCATCAAAGAGTATGAGCCTCCTGGGCCACGGCGTTTATATGGGAATTCCACCGCAACTTTTATACCAGAGCAGAGGATGTACATGTCGGGCTGTTTGTCACTTGGAAGAGAACCAAAATAGCCGAACCGCTTGGGGGTATATAGGCCATGCTGCCAAATATTAATGACATTTCACAATGCTCGATGTTCTGTGCCTTTTTCTCGTGCTCATCATGACTTGGTTTGGGCAAACGTCAGAGCTCCGACTTTGGTGGGGTCCTTGCCTGGAGCTCCCCTCTCACACACACACATATACCACCTGCACTCTCACCCGTCCACACACTTACACCCAGTAACTCATTCTTGATCAACCCCATACAAACGCTGTCTCGTCCACAGCTTGTTAAGCATAATGGCTCCTAGCATAGAACCCCTCGACGTACCAACCTTTGCGTCAACCCAACTCGCACTCCTAGACCAAGAACTCCAGACCGAGATCAACGAGACAAGCACCCTCATCGCCAACCACAGCCCCACGGCCCTCCAGCGCGCCGGCCTCGCTCTCACAAACCTCGTCGTGTCGGGCCAGCGCACCGGTCTCGGCGGCCGCACCGTCCTCGAGCTCTCGCCCGACGCGGCCCTCGCCCGCGCGGCCGACGAGCTGCCGGAGCACGGCCTGCGGACGGGCGACATTGTCCTCGTGGCCGAGCAGCCTGCGGGGAGCGCAAAGAAGCGCGAATTCAAGGAGCTTGAGAAGAAGGGCGCGCGGGGCGTCGTGACAAAGGTGAGCCGGGCGTGGATCAGCGTTGCGCTCGATGAAGGGAGGGAGGAGGTTGCGTTTGGGGGCAGGGTTTGGGCTGTCAAGTTGGCGGATGAGGTGACTTATAAACGGTATAGCAACTTTGCTCTGATTTATTCCCAATTATGGGGCTGACGACTGTGCAAGGATGAACTGGACCATGGAGAAGCTCAAGAAGATGGCCGAGGCAGAGTACTCTAACTTCATCAGAGTGCTCTTCGGCCTCTCAAGTCCATCCCCAGTCGCCGGGGATCTTAGCAAAGACGAAGATGTGGCAAATCTCGACTGGGTTGACCCAACCCTCAACGACTCACAGAAAGATGCGATACGCTTTGCGTTGTCTTCTCGCGAAGTAGCATTGATTCACGGTCCTCCAGGGGTGAGTTAGCTTGTTGCTGGCTGCATTTGGATATCACGCTGACGCACTTAGACCGGCAAAACCCACACCCTGATCGAGTTGATTCTCCAAATGACCAAGCGCGAGCAGAGAATACTCGTATGTGGCCCCTCCAACATCTCCGTCGACAACATTGTCGAGCGGCTCTCTCCTCACAAGATTCCTATCTTGCGGCTCGGTCATCCTGCTCGTCTGCTGCCCTCTGTTCTCGGCCACTCTCTCGACGTACTCACCCAGACATCTGAGGCTGGGGCCATCGTCAAAGATGTCCGGTCCGAGATGGACGCCAAGCAGGCCTCTATCAAGAAGACAAAGAGCGGTAAGGAACGCAAGGCTATTTACGGGGACCTAAAGGAGCTGCGCAAAGAGTATCGTGAGCGGGAGCGGCGATGTGTTAGCAACCTAGTCAGCGGGAGCAAGGTGGTGCTCGCGACACTGCATGGCGCAGGCGGTTACCAGCTGCGCCACGAAGAGTTTGACGTTGTCATCATAGACGAGGCAAGCCAGGCTCTTGAGGCCCAATGCTGGGTTCCCTTGCTGTCAGCCAAGAAGGTCGTCTGTGCCGGTGACCACCTGCAGCTCCCGCCGACTATCAAGTCATCCAACTCCAAGGTCAAGTCTGCAGTCAAGGAGGACGCCGCCAAGATGATCAAAGGGGCTACTCTTGAGACAACTCTGTTCGACAGACTGCTGGCGCTGCATGGGCCCTCCATCAAGCGCATGCTCACCACGCAGTATCGAATGCACGAGAGCATCATGCGCTTCCCCTCCGACGAGCTATACGAGTCAAAGCTAATCGCGGCGGACGCCGTGAAACATCGTCTGCTCAAAGGCCTAGACTATCAGGTCGAGGATAACGAGGATACCAGCGAGCCGCTCATTTTCATCGACACGCAGGGAGGTGACTTTCCCGAGAAGAACGAGGAAGACGATAACGATACTCCCAAAAAGGGCAGAGCAGGCTTGCATGGTGACAGCAAGAGCAACGAGATGGAGGCAGCCCTTGTACGACAGCACGTGAAGCAACTCGTGGAAGCCGGAGTCCGTCCGGAGGATATCGCCGTTGTGACGCCGTACAATGCTCAGGTATGTTCACAAAGTTGAAAACACCATGTCCCAGTGAGACAAAGGCTGACACTTGATCAACTCGAAGCTCGCTGTCCTGGCTCCCCTCAAGGAGAGGTTCCCTGGTATTGAGCTCGGCAGCGTTGACGGGTTTCAGGGCCGCGAGAAGGAGGCAGTCATTGTGAGTCTCGTGCGAAGCAACTCTGAAGGCGAAGTCGGCTTCCTTGGCGAGAAGCGCCGTCTAAATGGTATGATCAAGATATCCAAAGCTTGAGTCTACTCTGAGACTAGTACCGCCCGCGCATAAAGGCTGATGCACGAGTGTTTAGTCGCCATGACACGTCCCAAACGATCACTGACCGTCATTGGAGACTCGGAAACGGTCCAGAGGTAAGCCCTGCCCCCCTCCGGCTCTAGATCCGACGAACGCTGCATGGATTGTTCTAGCCAGCTACCTGAGACGAAACATAGCTAATGTACCTGTTCCACAGAGGAAGCAGTTTCTTGAAGAAGTGGATGCAGTTCCTCGAAGATAACGCGGACCTTCGATACCCAGATGCATCTGCAGTGACACAAGAAGTCTGATCCTATCCCGACAGCATCCTAGAGGAGCGCAGGCCAGGCTAAGGCATGAACTGCACCGTGACCACTGCCATTCGGCCGGTACATCAACTGTCGGCCGTCAAGCAGAGTAGGACACGCTAATTACTTAGCGACGGTCTAGGGGACCAAGTCGGACCGCTGACCCTAGCTTCTCCTGAAACATTGCCTAGCCCGTCTGTTTCAAAGACGGCTCCGATTTCTCAGATAGCACCGAGCCGCCATTCTAGAAGAGGTGGGCAAGAGGCGGACTGGTGAGGTGTTCCGCCTCGTGTCATATCGGAGAAGGTCACCGAGAACTATCAGGACGGTTTCTCAAGAAACGCGCTTTGCAACGCTGTCAACAGCATCCCTGCATCGTTTCAGGTCACTCAGTGTGGGACCGACTCGTGCGGGACCGCAATCCCTGCTCTCCTTCCTACCGCATCTGGAGTTTGGGCGATGATCTCAAGTTTTTTATGAAGAAGGGAGGCACCTCATTCATGCCGTTAGAGGAGGATGTTAAGAAATTCAGCGAACAAGGCAAGAAACCAAGGCAAGAAAATTTGCGGCAAGGTGGCGTTATTGTGAAACCCGGTGCGCAACAGGACATACGTAGCAGGATTCCAGATGTGTGCAAGGGGAACGATGGAGCGATTGACTAGAGAGGACCGACATTCCTGGGCAGGCGCCTCACTTTTGAAGTAACTCGACGGCAGCTCGAAACCCTTAAGCATTGTTCTCAGAGTCAAGGCAGAGTCCTGCCATGCTTATAGCTTTATGTTATAGGCCGCCCCGTTGTGTCCGTTTCAGGGACATTGTACCAAGAGACATGCGGCGCCCTCTTGCAACCTCGACTCGGTTTTCAACAGAATTGATGGAATTTGCAAAGTCCGAGAGAAATTCGTCAGCGCTGCTCTGTGTTACAGTTGTGTAGGAGGCCTCGAATTAGTGCGAGGCAACAATTGCATCTCCTGTTTGCATGGCATGTACGGGCTGACAGGCCAAGGCAGGGTTCACGAGTAGTTAAAGTGTGAGCTTGAATCATTACTCTAGACCGTGGGGAGGCGGTCTACAAGGCGCAGACAGATGTCACAAATAAGACCTGGCGTGTGGGATTGATGTCTTCACTACAGAGCATGTCAGCCGAGCAGCCGTATGACTGGCAAGATGAGCGCTCGGTATTCTGGTAAAGGTAGTGAGCCTCGACAGTTGCAGGTTGGATCAAAGCAATGCCGCCGTGGCTTGGGCCCGTTTGAACGGTTCTACAAACGCGTACCAAATCACAGAGCATGACTGGGCGTCGACTTGGGAGGATGTGGCTGCTCGAGTTGCAGTTGTGCTTGCTTTTTGCGGTGGCACTAACGCGATGCAAGTAAGTCGGGTGCTCAGGCCCCGGACGCTAAGGTATTAGTGGTTGGCGGAAGTCCCAGGCCGGGGCGGCAGATCGTCAGTTGTGTTGGCTATATTAATTTGTTTCTGATATACAACTGGAGGTTGCGTGGATGGTGACTATTTTGGCGGGTTCCGGTATCAGGTAAGAAAACAGAGATGTAGTGCTTGAAGGCGACGCAAGGTTGGCTCGATTGATATTGAAAGTGACGACCTGTTCAGACCTGAGGCAGCAAGCGAGGAAGCCTTGATCCTGGGCAACACCAACTCTGAAGGCACCTGCCTCACTCAGAAGATGAAAAGAAGCCCCCCAAATCTCCTCATTGACGAGGGGGGACATCGAAGGACGTCATGGATTCTTTTATCTGACAAAATTGGTTGATTTGTTTCATTTGTCAAAGATGCCTTATTTCATTCTAAGTTTGGAGATGACGAAAGCAATAACGGCCCAAACATTCAATACAATTTAGCAATACCAGATTCGGTCCAAACCAAGACGGCACCGTATTTGGGGGCGGAGTGGACTGGTTTGGTAGGATCAAGAATACGACAATTGCATGCTACATGAACACGTCGAGACCAGAGCACAGCAGAACTGGCTGTGTCACTGATGGAGGGTGCCGTTGTTGGTGGTGTACATGACTCAACGCTGATGCTGACTCGAGACTAGTCCAGTAAGTATGCATTACTCGCATACTTCTTACTGCCACCATCGAATGCAAGGAGCCTTGTCTAAAGAATCCCCCGGAATGCTCTGCACCTGGCCGTGAGCCACGAGGGCAGATGGAACCCGACCCCTCCGCTGCAACCTGTCGCGCCCCTGTCACTGCCCGTCTCTCGAGGAGGCACATGGAAGCTGGGACGCAGGGGCTCGTGCGTTGAATTGCGATCTCGAAGCATGACCCTGGTCCTTGGATGGCTCCGATTTATTAGCCTCAAATGAAACGTCCCTGGCCGTCTCTGCTTTGCCTGTTCCGTCGACGAGGCCACACGCCATGGGTCCACGGAGCGACCCCTGTCTCTGTTTCCTGCTCTGCTGGCTCTCCGTTCCGTTGTCCATTCTCCATCTCGACACATGGCAAACGCTCTGCGCAGCCGCAGCGGCCGTCTCGCAGACGCGCTCCATCGCCCCACGCGATCTGCCTCTGGGCTTCTTCAACGGACGCTGTATCGCATACATACCGGCCTGAGAGCTCCAAACGGCCATGTCTCCTTCGGCTTGCTCACCGCTGGAAAGGGCAGATGCTGCAAGGTAACATGGCCTGCTTTCGCCAGACTATTCCTCCCCGCCCCCGCCTGGGCCCCTTGTCAGATTGACATGCCTTGTCACAGA